>CAUYUD010069869.1:0-48461 GCA_963575295.1 Alouatta caraya | reverse complement strand
ACCACGCCCAGCTAATTTTTTTTGTATTTTTAGTAGAGATGGGGTTTCACCATGTTGACCAGGATGGTCTCGATCTCTTGACCTCGTGATCCGCCTGCCTCGGCCTCCCAAAGTGCTGGGATTACAGGCGTGAGCCACCGCGCCCGGCTACTGTATATATTCTACTTTATGTATATGTATACAGTAGAATATATAGTAGAATACATATATACAGTAGCATATATATGTGTATATATGTATATATATGTTGTGTATATATATGTGTGTGTGTATATATACATACACACACATATATACATACAACAGTAGGTTTATTAACTGATCTCTTGATGGACACTTGGATTTCTTCCACCTTTTGACTGTTGCAAGTAGTCAAATAGTGATTAATGCTGCTATAACCATAAGTGTATAAATATCTGTTTGAATCCCTGCTTTCCATTCTTTTGATTGTATACATAGGAAAGTAATTGCTAGATCATATGTTAGTTCTAAGTTTAGTATTTTGAGGAATGATCATACAATTTTCCAAAATAACTGCATTATTTTACAATGCAGTTCTATAATACATATTTTCTTTATGATTTATATCTTGTGTGTGGTCTTAGAATTTTAAAATTTTGCATAATGAAATCTATTTCTACATTTATGTCTTCTATTATGCTGTTTCTCTTATTTTATATATTGTCAGCATTTTCTTCTTTATCAGTCATTATTACACTTTCAATACAATTAAAGAAAATAAATTTTGTAGAAACATTCCTGAAAAATATTTGCTTTCACATATGACATTATTTATGTTAATAAATATGTTCAGTAATACTATGTGATTCTATATAAGGCAGAATTCTAGAATTCCATTTAAAGTACATGGTGTTGTGAAAGGCAATATTTTAAATGTAAAAGGTGGTTAGATGTTTTCTTACTATTCCCTATATCCTGTGTCCCTAGAAAAATATCTTGGACAAAGAAGTTGCTCAATAAATATTTACTGAATTTGAATTTCTTACTTCTGCATTTTATGACTCACTGTCTATGGTTTAGCTGTGGGTGCATGAAATCAAACTAGAGTATTTTGGATGAAGCTAGTCATAATATTTTCAATAGCTTTTTTCCCCTCTGGGATATGAAAGAAAAGATTAATCCTTCCCAAAATGTGGCATGTGTCAAATTATCTTGTATGGTAGAGATCTGAAAAAGATCCCTGGTGATATTTCACCCTGTTCTCATAAAAGTACTTAGAAAAAAATGTTAGCATTCAGTTGCTATTCTTCAGGAAAGACAGGTTGGATGGTCACTGTAACAGTTAAAGATAGTTATTTCTAGACAGATATTGTAAAAATAATTTTAAAATAAGCACCTATCACTAGATTTTGTCAGGTTTTCTAGGCCTTAAATATGTGTAATTTACTCTTTCACTAATATGATATTCCTGCCACTTTCTCCACATCCTCAATGTTACATCAAATTGTCATTGTCCCCAAATCACAAATTACAAGGAATACTTTGGGCTTCTACACAGGACATTCTCTTGGCTTGAGATACCTTCCTCTCCTTGCCATAAATAACCTTACATCTGCCAAAAGACAACATCTTTTTTCTGGGATTATTTATTTGTCTATTTTCAATTTTTGTACTGTGGATAAATAGTAGGTATATTTATTTATGGAGTTAATGAGATATTTTAATACAGGCATGCAATGTGAAATAATCACATCGTGGAGAATGTAGTATCTATCCCACATGGATTTATCGTGTGTGTTATAAATAATCCAATTACACTCTTTTGGTTACTTTGAAATGTACTATTAAGTTATTATTGACTGTAGTTGCCCTGTTGTACTATGAAATGACAGGTCTCATTCATTCTATCCTTTTTTTTCACACATTAACCATCTCCACCTCTCATCCAGCCTTCTAGGACCCTTATCAGCCTCTGGGAACCATCCTTCTACTTTCTATATTCATGAGTTCAGTTGTTCTGATTTTTAGATCCCACAAATAAGTGAGAGCATGTGATGTTTGTCTTTCTGTGCCTAGCTTATTTCACTTAACATAGTAATCTTCAGTTCCACCCATGTTGTTGCAAGTGACAGACTCTTGTTCTTTTTTTATGGGTGAATAATAATACATTGTGTTTATATACACATATCTATATCATATAAAATATCATATATATGTGTATGTATGTATATAATGTATGTATGTATAAAATATCATATATATGTGTGCATATACACATATATATACATACATACACACACACACATATATATATGTGATAGTTTATTCTTGAGACTCCCAAGAATGATTAGTGGTTCTCCAGAACATCATCTGCCCTTGATATGAGTCTCTGTCCCAGGGTTCTCATGCCTCTCTGCCCTCATCCTTATGTGTCACTCTCTAAATAAAGTGTCAGCACCCAAAGAGCTGTAGGAGTGGCTTGAAATCTCTGATAATGTGTATTACTTGATTACCTAAAGACCCTCATGGTAGGTCTTCACAAATTGTTATTGTGCCATGGTATTCTGAGACTTGACCTCAATATTTCTAAATATGTAGTAGATAAACGAGTTCTTACTCTGAAAACATACAAATTTTCTGCTTATCTTATGGCAAAATGTATACTTCTTTAGAACAATTTCACTGTTCTTCAGAATACTTGAAAATGTGTTTTCAGTTCAAAACAGGTATCTCCTTCTGGACTGAAAGCTAACAGATTTGCAGCATAGTATTGGTTTGGAGCCCAAAGTGAGGTGAGAGACCTATAGATTCTAATCTTGGTTCTACCTGAGAGTAGATTTGAGATTGTTTTTCTGGGCTGTAATTTTTTACTTAAAGTCAATCAGTAAGTTTAAAAAACAATACATGCACATCTTATTTGCACGTAGGAAAATAAGTGATCGCACTTGAAATGTCAGCAAGGAAAGACAGAGCTGCCTGAAGATTCAATTATGAAACTGTTCGTAAATTTTATATTTCTAGAAGCACTGATAGAATATCTTGCAGAATTCAAAACAACCAAAAATACAAATTTGTAGAAAATGTAAGTGTTCCTTTGGGATTTTCAAAAATTTATAGGGAAGGGAAACTCATTCATGGGAGAATGAAATTTTCACAATGCAGAAAAAGGAGTAGATAATAGCAAAGGTCAGCATATTTTGTATGTGCAGCTTGTAAGGTCTGAGAAAAAAATGACATTATCACTGAATGAATTAAACAAATTGAAATAATTATCACTGAATGAATTAAATAAATTGATGAAATAATTACCATTTTAATGGCATCAAGATGTCTGTGAAATAGAAGCTTAAAAAGAGCCTTAAGGACATTAATTCAGTTGACTCCGCCGCTACCCATGGACATGTCACTCCTTCAAGTGGTTGCAGGCTTAGGAACAGTGCTGCCTATTTGTTAATCTTTTGCTTCCCTACAGCAGTAAATTCACTTGCCAATTGTCTTTAACTTAAGATATAAAGTAAATAAATGTCAGAACATAGCACAAACACAGTAATTATATTAGTAATTATACTCTATTTCCTACATGAGCTTGTGAAATAAGTACTTCAGTTATCTCTATTTTTACTTCTGAGAAAAATAAGAGATCAAATGACATGTCTCAAAGCATCATGGTCTCTTTAAGGAGAGCAAGGAGTTGATGTCACAGCTTGTATTCCAGATCCCACCCTTTTTCCCTTATACTACACTGTGTTCACTTTCTAGATACGAAGAGAAAAATCATATAAGCAAAATATTTCCCTCCGACTACACAGTTCACGCTTTTTTTGGCCATGACTTTTCTCTCCTCTTTTTGTGTGGTGTTTGTTTTGTAGTTCTCATTTTTCCAATGTCCACCTTCAGTCCAACCTGACATTTCTTGAATTTCTTCAGCCTGAGGAAATAACCTTTCATGTTTTATAAGAATTGCTTTCCTCTGCAAGGAAGGTTGACCTGTAGTCTAGTCCAGTGCTGAACACTGAACAGCAGGTATTTGACTCCAGAGAACTCCCCATACTCAAAAACCTTGCTCTCCTACTGCTTTCTGCCTCCTAACCAGAACCTTAACTCTGTTTTTGACTTACTGCTTGAACATGATCTGATCATATTAACTCTTAACTCTTTGAAACAGAGTGGTATGTAAAACATGTACTTGTAGCAATGACTTGAGGTCTCAGACCAAGAGTTCTCTTGTTTTTTCCTTATAGTCCATTCCCCACCTTGACTTTTAAAAAGAGGTACTCTAAGTTACTCATAAAATTAAGCTTTATTAAACTAGTCTACTGAAGGATATAGCTATTGAATAAATGATATGAATTTGTTCGTTTTGCTTCTCTTGTATCGCATATACAAAGTGAACTATGTGAAAAAAAATAAGCTTCTAAGAATGAAGACTTATCAAAGATTAAATATGGAAACACTTTCCTCTCTCCCATAACTGATTTGTGGAGAAGGTATTTGATAACTATTTTCTCCCATAATGGATATTCTTTGAAGCTTAGAAGTTTTCCTTGGGCCTGAGAACATTTTTTGCATAAAATTCCTGAGTGACTGGAGTATAAAAATGTGTCTTACACTATGTCAAGAAGTGCTTAAGTACAGTGTGGAAAGGGTAGTGTAGAAACCTCACTCAGTATCCTGGGGCTTAGGGCAAGCAATAGAAAGAAGTTCTTGGACATTTACATTACATAATTCAAGAGCTGTAGAGTTTATTAGACAGAGAGAGAAAAACACTGGAAGAACTACAACACAAAATTTACCCAAATTAAATGACACACAAAAGATGCAGCACACCAAACTCCTGATAAGAGCCGATGGTATATATGCTGGCCCTTCTTTGGAATTAGAGGAGAGGCAAAGGAGTATGGAGAATGAATTGCCTACATTGAGAATGACTATTTGACATCACCTATAATACACAGACCATGAAGACTTGAGATAATGCCAAGTTCAAGAGAGAAGCACGCTCTGGTGATTAAACGACATCCTTTATTCCTGTTTTCACAGCATTTAGGCAGCTATCAGGTGATCATTATACATCCTCTTTTATCACTTTGGGCTGACCCAGCTAAATGAGCTTCAGAGAGAGAGAAGGCCTACCAAATCCTGCTCTACTCTAAGTGATTCTCTTAAACTGCAAACAGCACTCTACTTAAATGCTGTTAGAAGGCTTTTAGCTGGACAGCAGCTAATCACAATGAATATATCCTGAGTGAGAGTATTTATCAAAGAGAGATCGAAAACTGGATTTATCTCTTGACTTACAAACAATCCAATTACATTCCTTAAGTTATTTAAATATATACATTAATTATTGACCATAGTCACTCTATTGTGCTATCAAATAGATCTTATTTATTCTATTTTTATTGTACCCATTAACCGTCTCCACCTCCCTTCCAACACCTCATTACCACTCCCAGCCTCTGGCAACAATCCTTCTACTCTCTATGACCATGATCATAGATGGAAGAAAAAACTGTTCTTGATGAATATTAATCGGATACATTTCCATATAGGAGGAGAAATTACATATTGTTAAATTGCAAAGTAAAAAGTCTTTGGAGTTATGTAAATGAAGCAAATATAGATTTTTGATTTTAATGTAAGCCCCTTAGAATATAAAGTCCATGTGGGCAGAGATTTTTGTCTAGTTTCCTGACTGATGTGTTCTCAATATCTGTAACAGTGCTAGGTCTACATTAGGTCTTCAATAACTATGTAACGAATGCTTACATTTTGACATATCTGGCTATTGCCTAACCAATAATCATGAATAATAAGGGATATTACCACAAATCCTGAAATATATTAAGAAGTTAATATGATGATGTCTTCAACACCATTATTCTAACAAATCTGATAACCTAAACAAAATGAACAAATTCCCTGAAAAATACAAATCTCCACATTTAGCCACAAGAAATGAAAATTCTGAGTTCTCCTATATCTAGTAAAGTAATTGAATTGTGTGAGTAAAAATCTTTATGCAAAGAAAACCAAGACCCAGACAGTATCACCGATAAGTTCTTTCAAACATTTAAAAAAAGGCAAAGTTATACAACTCTTAAATGACTTCTTTTCGGAAACAGAAGAAGAAGGAATAATTCCCAACTAGTTTTATGAGTATGGCAAAACATTGACACTAAAGCCTGATAAGAACAAAGAAATCTGACAAATCAATATATCTCATGAACATAGACAAAAAGTTTTAAACATAATATTCAAAATTTAACATAGTATATAAAAAAGAATAATTCATCCTAACTATGAAAAGTTTATTGAAGGACTGAAAGTTTTGTTAAATGTTCAAAATTAACCAGAGCAAGTCACCATATCAACAGAATAAAGAGCATAATAAATGATCATCTCACAAAATGCAGAAAATACATCTTAGTAAAACTAAACACACTCATTTATGTCTTCTAAAAACTCAACAAGTTAAAAATTGAAGAGAACTTTATTTTCTTAAAAAACAGCTGAGATCATATTTTTAGGTGAAATTTTAAGTGTTTTCTCTCTAAAACAAGGAATAAGCAAAAATGACCAGTATAATTTTTTTATTCAAAATTTTACTGGCAATCATAGGCAGAGCAATATGGTAATAAAAATAAATAAACATGTAAAATGTAAATTTTTGCAGATGATATGATTACATATTTCGGAAATTCCAAAGAACTTATAAAACATTAGCAACTTTGGGAGTCCGAAGCAGGTGGATCATGAGGTCAGAAGATCAAGACCCTCCTCGCCAACATGATGAAATCCTGTCTCTACTAAAAATACAAAATATAGCTGGGCATAGTGGTGCATGCCTGTAGTCCCAGCTACTTGGGAGGCTGAGGCAGGAGAATTTCTTGAATCCAGGAGGCAGAGGTTGCAGTGAGCCAAGATTGCGCCAGTGCACTACAGCCTGGTGAAAGAGCAAGACTGTTTCAAAAAAAAAAAAAAAAATTAGAAATAATAACTGAACCTAGCAGGATTACTAGATATTATGTAAATATAAATTATTATATTTCTATATATTAACAACACAAAAATTCAAACATGAATTCAAGAAAAAAAAACATGACTTAAAATAATATTGATTTAGGTTGAGCATGGTGGCCCATGCATGTAATTCCAGTATTTGGGGAGGCTGTGGTAGGAGGACCACTTGAGCTAAGGAGTTTAAGACAAGCCTGGAAAACACAGTGAGATCCTGTCTGTACCTTGCCCCCCTGCAAAAGAATATTAACCCCATGTGGTGACACATGTCTGCAGCTCCAGCTACTAGGAAGGCTGAGGTGGAATGATCACTTGGCCCTGAGAGGTTAATGCTGCAGCAAACTGCAGTCTCACTGCTGCATTCCAGTCTGGGTGACAGAGTGAGAGCTTATCTCAAAACAACAGAGAGAAAAAGAAAAATAGTATCAATTTAATATTAAATACTAAGGAATAAATCCATCAGTAATGTGTAAGTCTTCTTCATTAAAATGGCAATATATCACTCATAGAAATTAAAGTGGCTATAAATGAATACAAAAACATACCTTATTAATATATTTGTAAAATACCAATTCTCACCAAATAATCTACAAATTCAATTTAATCCAAAAATATTTCGATAGAATTTTTGTGAGGGTGTTTCAAAATTCACAAGTTGAATGTAGTAAAATTAGAAAATGTTCAGTAGCTAAGACAAACCTGAAGATAAATAAAGATCTTTGTTCTCACGGACAATGTAGTAGGGGTATGTAGATAGGCAAATCATTCAGTGGGGTAGCCTCAATTTACCACCACATGCCAATCTTCCAAACTCATGTACATTTTTCCTAAATTACGTTTTCTAGCTGCACTATGATAAGTTAAGAAACTCATTACACTTTTCATCCATAAATATCTAGACTATACATATAGAATTTATGTGAATTGAGAGAAAAACAACAGATATTAGACAAATAAGAGGGACAGGCAGTTCAATAACAAATACATGCAAATGTTTAACAAGAATGTAGACTGATGCTTCATCTCATCAGGAATCAAGGAAATGAAACTCCTAACAGTAAGATTTCATTTTGTACCTACTATATTGTTAATACTATGACAAATTATGAGAGTACATTAGGGAAACAGGAATATTTTTGCATTGCTGGTAGGCATATATGTTATAGTATGGCTGCCATTCTCATTCTGACAGACAATCTATAAAGACTAGATATATCAAATATCCAAAGGTCTTATGGTCCTGTGGTCTTATTTTTGGGCATATGTCCTAGAGAAATTCATAGACAGGAGCATGATCTTTCACCTATAATAAAATTTGTGGTAATGAGAAGGAGGCAGCACTCTACGTATCCAGCACTAGGGAAAGACAAAAGAAAAGTGAGGTATAAACAAATCATGGAATTCTATTAGATGTTAGAAACAACTAAATAGATGCTAATACAGCAACATGATCCATCATAAAAATTTAGAACTGAATAAGACAAAAGAAGTCAGATCTATACCTCAGTAATATCTAGGCAAATTACAAATACATGTGCATAACTGGTAGAATACAATCTAGTGAAATAGATACACATCAAACTTGTCTGAATGGTTGCTTATTGGTAGAAAGAGAATGTGAGTGAAGACAATAGTTAAAAGAAATTAACCAAGTAACTATAATAAAAGAGGCTTTGTCTTGGTCTGCTTTGGCTGCTGTAACAAAATAGTTTAGACTGGGCAATTTATAAACAATGAAAATTTATTGCTTAGAGTTCTGGAGGCTGGGAAACCCAAGATAAGGCACTAGCAGATTCAGTGTCAGGGAAAGGCTTTACCTGCTTCATAGAGAGCAGCTTCTGTATGTCCTCATACGGCAAAAGGGACAAACAGGCCCCCACAAGCCTCTCTTACAAGGACATTGACCCTATTCATAACAGAGGAACTCTCATGACCTAATTACCTTAAAAGCCCCACCTCTTAACACTATCACATTGTTCAGTTCGAACATCTAAATTTTGGAATAAATCAACATTCGGATCTTTGCAGCTTTGGACCAGCGATAACAGCATTTCAAAAAACAGAGAGTCTTATTAATTCAACTTTTTGCCTGCCCTCAAGTTTCAAAATAAATAAATGAATAAACAAAAACTAATAAAGTCTTTTTCGTATAGTACTACATCCAATGCATTAATTTTCTATTGCCAAGTAAACAAATGTAAGCCAACTTAGTGGCTTAACACAATGAACATTTATTATCTCATAATTCCCATGGATCAATAGTATGGGCATAACTTTACTGCATTCTCTGTTCAGGGTCTCACAAGGCTGTAATCAAAGTGTTCGTCAAGCTGTGTTCTTATCTGGAGCTTTCACTGCGAAAAAACTGCTTCCAAGCTCATTTGGGTTATTGCTAAAAGTAATTTCTTGAAGCTATATGGCTAAGGTCATTTTTCTCTAGCTATCTGTTGACCAGGGCCTTCCTCAGCTTCTAGGCTGCTTGTAGTTCCTTAGCATAAAGCTCCATTCATAAGTCGTTGTAGGACATCACAGTATACTTCTTCAGAGTCATAATGAGAGCTCTCTCTTTCTCCAGTCTGCCAAGAAAGAGTCTTCATAAGGAAATCATGGAAGTGGCATGTCAGCACTTTTGCTGTATTATCTAACCTAGTCAAGGTCACATTCTACTGGTTAGAAGAAAGTTCTACATATAGTCAAGCAGAGTGGATTACAGGAACAAATAATTTTTACTGAGGAATCACCCTAAGGTATGCTCTTCACATTATGCAAACTTTAAAATGAATGAGATGCCAAGCATGGTGGCTCACGCCTGTTATTCCAGCACTTTAGGAGGCTGAGGCAGGTGAATCATGAAGTCAGGAGTTCAAGACCAGCCTGGACAATATAGTGAAACCCTGTCTGTACTAAAAAAATACAAAAATTAGCTGAGCATGCTGGTGCTCGCCTGTAGTCCCAGCTACTTGGGAGGCTGAGGCAGGAGAATCCCTGGAACCCGGGAAGCGGAGATTGCAGTGAACCGAGATCCCGCCACTACACTCCAGCCTGGGTGACAGAGCAAGACTATATATACCCCACACCCACAAAAAAAAAAAAAAAAAAAAAAAAAAAAGAATGAGACACCTGTAACTTACTCTAACTTATAGATAGATTTCCAAATTATATTCAGTGACAAGGCAAGGTGCAGAACCAGATGTATACTGTATCATGAATTATGTTTAAAAAATTTGTGTGCATGTATGTTTTTAAATTCACAGACTATTTATAAAAGGAATAACAAAAAGTCTTTCTACAAAGTTTCACTGAATTACGCAAGCAGGAAAGCTAAAAAGACTTAGTAATTTCCATTTTGCACATTTTCAATTTCATATCAAGTTCATATAGCAGCTTTTCAAAAAGTAAATATGATTTACTAGAATAAATTTGTGATTGTTGATTTATGTGTTAATTTGACTGGGTTAAAAGACAACCAGACAGTTGGTAATACAACACTTCTGGGTGCGTCTGTGAAGATGTTTTTGAAAGAGACTAGCATTTCAATCAGTAGACCGAGTAAAGATCTCCCCTTACCACTTGAGTGCACGTCATCCAATCTGTTTAAAGCCCAGACAAAAGCAAAAATGATAAAGGAAGGATAAATTCACTCTCTTTTATGGAGGCGTCCTTCTTCTTCTGGCCTTAGACAGCAGAGATCTTAGTTTTCTGGCTTTCGGATACCAGGACTTATACCAACGGTCCTCATCATTGATCCTCAGGCCTTTGGTTCTCCAGCTTACTGACAGCATATCATGAGAAATTTTGGCCTCTATAATCATAAAAGCCAATTGCCACAATAAATCTCCTTTTACATGTTTCTGCATATAAATTTCCAAGGGGATCTGTTTCTCTGGAGAACCCTGACTAATACAAACATTTTTAAAATTATAAAGTAAGATATCGTGCAACATATAAACTAATATAAATCAGAAACATCTCAGGATCAATTATTTTCTTCTTATCTAGAACTGTATAGGGAGGGAGTGAAGATATATTTGTAATCATGGTCTTTCAAAAAGGAAATCTTTAAGTATATAAATTGCTATTTATCAAATGGAATTAAATTTTAGGAGTATAATTAAAATATAAATTAATAATTGTCAACTTCTATAAATAAACAATAATGAATATTCTAAAGAATTTATTTTACCATCAGTACTTTGATTAGTATCATATATTCTATAGAGTCAATTATTAAGAATCACTTCCATTTAAAAACTCTACAGTTGATCAATATTCTACTTGGATAAATTCTAATATATTAACTAAACTTAAAGTTGCAAAGATGCGATTTTTATTTTTCAGGCATTATGGATTGGTATTCTGAGGAACACTGTAGCACACTTCAGAATCACTGCACAATGTTATTACTAGATTTACATCCCAGAGAGGGTAGAGAGCAAGTGTTTCATCTGTGTACTCCCAGAACCTATTAGTGATTAGACTTTAATTGGTCCTCAATAAGTGGTTGTTGAATATCTGAAAAAAACTGTGACTAGAGAGTAAGAATATTGGTTTTTATAAAAATATATAAATATAAAAAAAATCAATATTTGTCTGATAAAATATAATCATCTTTATCCCCGAATTTCTTAAAGATTCTGAAAGTGACACATAAGAAGGCAAAATTCAGTCTGTCATCTGAAATGTAGCCTATACTTTACCAATTACCTAGGTACAGCAATTCCTAGGGTAGAAAATCCTAGGGAACAAAGCTTCTTTGACCAAACTCAGCCTGGGATAATGACAAAGTTTGGCTCTCCTTACCAATGGCCTGGAACAATAGACACTAAGAGGGAACAATAGGCACTAAGAGGAAACATGGGGAAATAGTACTAACTTCAATGTATTTTATATTTTCCAGATATTCTCAAGAAGTTTTATTCCTTCACTGGGCCACTTTTTCAAGTCTCTGATTTATGAAATGCCTTCTGTAGGCACAGAGGCTTCTCTAGTAGTGGCCTTACAGAGCTCACATACACACATGTATATGTGTATATATGTAAATGTATGTTATTTATGTGTGCATATGTATGTCAATACTTTCCTAAGTGTTATGGTTTTGAATATTTCACATGTATTAAGTATTTTATTCATTATAACAACTTTCAAAGTAGATGTTACCCTCGGTTGAGAAAACTGAAGCACAGAAAGGTTAAGTAACTTCCCTTTGTCTTAGGAGTAGTAAGTGCCAGAGTGAAATTCAAATCCAGGCAGTCTGACATCAGAGCCCAAGCTCTTAAACACTGTCTATACAGCCTCTCTATGGTGTGCTAAAACTCTCTCTGACAGAACCTCATTGGCGAATATCAGACTTTCTGAGTAGCTTTAGCTTATCTGCAATATAAGATAGAAAAAGAGAATTCAGTTAAGGAACACATTTCTATGCTGTCTTCTGTAATAATGAAGTTTTTGATAAGAAAGTATTTCATCAAAACACTTATCCTTTTTTAATAGAGGCATTACCGTTTTGAAAACATCCAAACTGGTGTGCTTTGTTCTCTGAATATGCCTTAGAATTATCTTTGTTGCTTATCTTACAGGCTTCCTGATTTTTAGTACGACTTCTCCCACTTCTTGGAGAAAAAAAAAATATTCTGCTTTGCACTTATGTAGTGCTTGCATTTCAAAGTACTCCTTCGTATCACTCTGCCCTAGATTTGCTATCAGGGAAATGAGAGTAATGGAAAGTATATATAGGTATATGTATCTGTGTTGTGTTTATATTTTATGCTCTTTAGGGATCTCAGCTTAAACTTATAAAGTAGACAAAAATAGTTTTTATGTTAAGAAATAAATATAGACTCATAAAAATGAGAATGCGTGTTGAAGAGGTGCAATATTTACATTACTCCATTATGAACTGATTATCAGTGCTGCTTATGGCCACTTTCTTACATCTTCCCAGCACAGAATATCTCATTGCATCACATAAGTAAACAGATAAAGAGATGTTTCAAACAAAAGGCTCATTTACTGGCAAGTTTTAAACCATCTATCATTAATTTATACTTCTGTGCTTTCTTACCCCCACCCAATGCATATGCATTGAAATATACCAGCCTTTGCTTTTAAAAATTCTGATTCTTGACAGCCCTCATCTTAGTTTATACATAATTCATTATAATTACTATCAATAACTTTCTAGTGCCAAGCTCAATTCTCCCTTGAGCATTGAAAAGGGGTATGGCTGGCTGCATGCTTTTAGGCACATAAAACTGTCACAGGAGTGTGTATACATTAGTTCTAGTGGATACCCACAGACGCCAGAAGAAACAGAGTACCTTTGCAAGGAATAGGCAATGTGCTTTCACCTACTGAAGGAGGGAATCACTTAGGATGAGAATTGCATGGTAAAATTCAGAAACTTATATTGGAACTTGCAAAAATAAAGATTGTGACGCGATTACTTTTGCAGTCAGTACTTTTTGGGAGAATAATGTAGACATCATACTTTTTTAAGGCCAGAGTCACTTGTGGTTGGGGACGTACTACCTTTGCTTAGAGCTAGGACTTTCTTGATGAAAGTGGAGCTAAAGGCATTTGGAAAGAGATAAAATAACGAAGCTGGTAATGTTTGCAACTTCTCTTGCATGTGTGGGAGAAAAAAAAAGTTTAGATTGTGTCCACGGGTTTTTCAGACCAGGAAAGGAATAAACATTTTCATTGTTATGTGTCTGTGTGGGAAAGGGAAGCAAAGGCTTAGAGTTGTTATGCATAGATTTACTACCTCTGTGGATAGTCCCTCTGCAATTCAATAAAAGCTGTCTGATTTTTCTTAACTTTCTTCTTCAAGGTATCAGGGCTGCCTCATTTTTAAAGAATGGAAATACACATCTGGAGTCAGCATATATTTCATGTTTCTGAGACTGTTCCAAAGATTTGCTCAGGTCCTGCTTTTTGCCCTTAGCAGTTCTAGGCCCAGTGTTGTTGCTTCCCCTGCATTCTTTTCTCCTAGGTGTACAAATGAGCCACAAGCCTGCTGTGTGTCCATCAGGGATACGGAGGTTGTCAAAAGCCCTGCGGACAGAAACCTATTTGTCTTTCTCTGAAAGGGAAGAAACAGGATCCTTGATATAATGCTTTTTCCTTTAAAATAAGGCATAACAAAAAATTACTTAACAAATTCTCATGGAATGCCTAGAAAATCAGTGCGTATATGAAGGTCAAGATAAAGGAAAGGGTGATTTTAAAACCAACATACCAGAGAAATACATTTAAATGACTGTTGCCCCCTTCAAAGCAATCACCTGAGGAGCCTCTACTCCATTTTAACAGTGCTGCCACAGCTCTTAACTGTGTTGAATCTCTTTTGGAATTGCCTTCAGAGTTAGTTTACGAGCCACATAAGAAAACCATTACTTTATGGTTACACCTCGTAAAGTTCCATAAAGGGAATAGGAAAAACAAAGTGAAACAAATGGGGTGTGGCTTTACTCATCCATAAAATCAGCTGAAAAGATAGGCTTTATATCCTTCCCAGAACATTGACAACTGATGCGCTTTTGGAAATGCAACAGAAAGAAAAAACCTAGCAACACAGAGAATACATTTTTTAAAAGATTGTAGATGGATAATGCATTATGTATATTCACCTGAATTTCTGTACTGGAAGGGTGTCCTTGTAGAACAATTCATCTAAGTGCAAATTGTTCTATAAGGAAAGCGCTTTATTGCCACTTAAGTAATATCAATAGCTTAATTACCTTTATTCACGTGTGTCACTGACTTAGTTTAGACCATTATCCATTCTTGTATTCTTTGCTACTGTATCCTCTTAGCAGGTCTCTCTGTCTCTTATTCTCCAATTCATTGCCTATACTGTGTAGACAATATAACTTTTCTAAATCACATATCTAATTATGACAATGCCTGTTACAACCCTGCAGTGATTCCCCTTTAATTTCAGCATGAAGCTCACTCTTTAGTATGATATTCAAATATTTCACAATTCTATTCCTTTCTAGACTCTGGATTAATTAATCTAATCTTATCATATCTTTTTGTCTCCTGATTGCTCTCTGGACTGATTCCAAGACCACTGCTGTCTAACTTCAAAATTTTACACACGCTATTCAATAATGCCACCTGAAATGTCTACTCAAGCTTTTAACTTACAAAGCAGCTGTTATTCCCCAGTGTTATTTTTTGCCCTAGACTGGAGACACAGAATTCCACTTGCTAGATGTTCTTATCATAGATGTCTAGTGTGGATTATTCAAAACACCAATATCTTGGACGAGTCTAAAGACCATGACTCACTAAGTATCTTCTACCCAAGAATCTGAATTATTTAAAAATCATGCCAGGAGGCTGTAAGTTTTAATTTGAATTCTTTGGGGTACCCCCTCATCACCCTTACTGAGTGTAGAAAAGGATTTCATTCCTCTAAAACTGCCCCTATGAATAGATGATCAAGCACAGTATCTATCAATAGTTGGAACTTGAGAGGAATTGCTCATTAATTAATTCTCATAAAATATCTACGTGTCCTGTTATTCTACTGTGGTAACTAAAAGCGAAAGATGGCTGCAAATAATCACATTATTTCTTGTGCATAATGCTGCTCCTCCATCCAAGGTAAAATTTATGTCTTTCTCATTGCATGCAGGTGGTCCTCCTTTGACTTTTTTGAACAGCACATGGCAAAGGAACTAACATTCTGTGTGTAAGCATTATGAAAATCTGGCAGATTTAGCTTCTTCCTTTTTAGGATACTTCTTGAAACCCAGATGCCATACAATGTGAAGCCCAAGCCACAGAGAGGGGCTATGCGTATGTGCTCTAGTCAACAGCTCCATCCAACTGTTGGAAGAACTGGCAGCCAGCATCAGCTGCCAGCTAGGTGGGGTAGCCATGTAGGGCCATTGCAAGCCTATGAAGCCTCAGAAAACTGAAGCTCCAGCCAAAATCAAGAGGGGCAGAAGAGTTCAGTACTGGAGAATCATGAGAAATAAAAAATTAAATATTGTTTTAAGGCATTATGCAGTAATAGGTAACTGAGATTCACATTCATTCTTTCTATTTTCTGTACACTGCCACTCTTTTACCACACTAAAACCATTCCTCCAATTTTGAAAGACAATATGATTTTTAATTGTGCTCCTTAAATGGAATTACCATGGGGCTTAGTATAGGCCAATTTACTTCTTACTTTCATTTAACAAGGATCAATATGATACAGAGCTCTCTAGTGCTTGTCACAAAATTTTGGCCCAACTCTGACATCAGCATCAGTGCTAGTGGCAGTTCCAGCTCACCTGCTCTGGGGATCAATATCCTGCCCCAAGTTAGTATTGCATGTCTTTCCTCACTCTGTACTAAGACCTTCTCTACCTGGAGGAAGCTTACTTAGCCAGTGCACAAGTGCATTTTAAATTTCTATAGGTTGAGCCCTCAGACAATATGATGGGTGAGCATACATAATCTCTCCTCTTTCAGATTGAAAATTCTGGAGTATTTTGTGCAGTTCTTAGGTATCTTGGCTGAAAGAAGTCTCTTGTCCAAGTGCATCTCAGTGCACCTTTTGTTGACTTTTCTTGTTTCACTCTCCCTACTCTCTTACTCTTGTTTTCTAAGCTCATTTCATAAAATTCCTGTCTCAGTCCTTGTCTCCTTGTTTTCTAAGTTCATTTCATAAAATTCCTTGTCTCAGTCCTTATAAATCCTCCTCTCATATTTGGCTTTCAGGGAAGCCAAATTAATATGGTTACTTACATACAAATGTTATGTAATAAGTGTTTGTGTACTCCTCAAATTCTTACATTGAAGCCCTAACTCTGATATGACTGTACAGGAGATGGGACCTCTAAACACATAATTGAGATTAAATGAGACCAAAGTGCTGGGTCCTAATTCAATAGAACTGATGGCTTTGTAAGAAGTAGAGAAGACATCAGATATTTTTTTCTGTCTCTCTGAACACATGCACTTAGTGCTGTGAGGCCATGTGGGTCACAGCAAAGGGAGTCATCTGCAAGCTGGGAAGAGTCCTTGCCAGAACCTTGGAACTTTGACACTTGACTTCCAGTTTCCAGAACCGTGAGAAAACACATTTCTATTGTTTAAACCACCCAGACTATCGTATTTTGGTATGGCAGCCTGAGCTGACTAAAACAACTTGAATTCAATGTGCAAAAATAAAGTAACTTTATTTTTCTTATCTGACATGCTTTCATATCCCTATTTCAACTACAGCTAGAAGAGTTCTCTTGTTTTCATAGTCTATTCAGCATTTAAAGTTCCCGAGACAGAGCCATTATCTTCCTCTCAGATTGTCTTCTCCTCTCTCTGATATCTCAGAAAGATTCCAGAATGAATGCAGAAATGTACTCATCCTCTTGCCTCATGGCAAGATAGACACGTATCTAATCCACAGGCTCTTTGTTAAGTTTTATCACTTACACATATTTCCTGGCTGACTCAGTGTTATCCCCGGGTGCCCCACCCTGTTGAGTTCTGAGTCATGCCTGATATCGCCTTGCCTTCTTTGGGCCTCTTCTGAAGTATAGCAGGACCCCATATGTTAAAAGGCTCATTTTGCATCTACTACTCTTGTGTTGGTTGCCATAACCTCTGATCAGGAAGTCCCAACACTGTTGCCTCCTCTCTTCAAAGCCAGGAGTAATCATATCCAGCACTTCTTTTGCCTTAATGCATTCAAGGTGAAAACTTCTGGATTTTAAAAGTGATGTAGAGATGTATGGATGCTATCTTAGGCCTATCTGTAGAGACTCCTCCATCAGCTACTATGCCACATGCATAATATGGTACTGTTACCCTGGATATGTCATAACCATAAGGCTTAAGGCTTCTCTGGGAAACTTTTAGTTTTCTCAAGCCATTTCCTGAGAATCAAAAAGTAATGAAACAGCACATGCTAGGATGCCACCAAACCTAACTTAGTTTATTGCACCTTTTTCTTCATTCTTAGGTTAAGCCCCAAGATCGATGAGTAATAAAGATCTTTCAACAAGCTCTTTTTTTTTAAGCATTTAAAGTATGATATGGTTTGGCTGTGTCCCTGCCAAAATCTCATCTTGAATTTCCCACATGTTGTGAGAGGGACCCCATAGGAGGTAATGGAATCATGGGGCAGACCTTTCCTGTGCTGTTCTCATAATAGTGAATAAGTCTCATGGGATCTGGTGGTTTTAAAAAGGGGAGTTTTCCCATACCAGCTCTCTCTTTGCCTGCTGCCATCCATGTAAGATGTGACTTGCTCCTTCTTGCCTTCTGCCATGATTGTGAGGCCTCCCCAACCACGTGGAACAATAAGTGCATTAAACCTCTTTCTTTGGAAATTTCTCAGTCTCAGGTACATCTTCATCAGCAGGATGAAAATGGACTAATTCAGTAAACTGGTACCAATAGAGGGGGGCACTGCTGAAAAGATATCCAGAAATGTGGAAGCAACAATGGAACCAGGTAACAGGCAGAGGTAACGGGAACAGTTTGAAGGGCTCAGAAGAAGATAGGAAAATGTGGAAAAGTTTGGAAATCCCTAGAGACTTGTTGAATTACTTTGAAAGTGACATGGACAATGAAATCCAGACCAAGTCGGTCTCAGATGGAGATTAGGAACTTGCTGGGAAGTGGAACAAAGGTGACTGTTGTTTTGTTTTAGCAAAAAGACTGGCAGCATTTTGCCCCTGCCCTAGAGATTTGTGGAACTTTGAACTTGAGAGAGATAGTTTAGAGTATCTGGTGGAAGAAATTTCTAAGCAGCAAAGTATTCAAGATGTGACTTGGGTGCTGTTAAAGGCATTCAAATTTTAAAGGGAAACAGAGCATAAACGTTTGGAAAAGTTGCAGCCTGACAATGTGATAGAAAAGAAAATCCCATTTTCTGAGAAGAAATTCAAGCTGGCTGCAGTAATTTCAATAATTAATGAGGAGCTGAATGTTATTCATGACAATGGGGAAAATGTCTCCAGGGCATCAGAGGCCTTTGCAGAAGCGTCATATGTCTGGAGGTTTAGCAGAAAAAAAAAAATGGTTGTCTGGCCTGGGCCTGGGGTCCCTTTGCTTTGTGCAGTCTAGGGACTCGGTGCCCTGCATCCCGGTCACTCCAGCCATGAATAAAAGGGGCCAAGGTATGGCTTGAGCTTATGCTTCAGAGGGTGGAAGCCCCAGGCCTTGGCAGCTTCTATGTGGTGTTAAACCTACAGGTGCACAGAAATCAGGAACTGAGGTTTGGGAATCTCTGCCTAGATTTCAGAGGATATATGGGAATGCCTGGATGCCTAGGTAGAAGTTTTCTGCAAGGTTTGGGCTTTCATAGAAAAATATCTGCTAGGGCAGTGTGGAAAGGAAAGAAGGGGTTAGAGCCCTCACAGAGTCCTTACTGGGGCACCCCCTGTTGGAGCTGTGAGAAGAGGATCACCATCCTCCAGACCCCAGAATGGTAGCTCCAATAACAGCTTGCAATGTGATCCTGGAATACCACCCACAGACACTCAAAGCCAGTCCATGAAAGCAGCTAGGAGGTAGGGAGTACCCAGCAAAGCCACAGGGGCAGAGCTTCCCAAGACCATGGAAACCCACCTACTGCATCAGCATGACCTGGATGTGAGACATGGAATCAAAGGAGATCATTTTGGAGCTTCAAGACTTGACTGCCCTGCTGGATTTCGGGAGTTGCATGAGGCAACTGTAATCCCTTTGTTTTGGCCAATTTCTCCTGTTTGGAATGGCTGTAGTTACCCAATGCCTGTACCTCCACTGCATCTCGGAAGTAACTAAATTGCTTTTGATTTTACAGGCTCATAGCTGGAAGCGACTTACCTTGTCTCCAATGAGACTTTGGGCTTTGGACTGTGGACTTTTGAGTTAATGCTGAAATGAGTTAAGACTTTGGGGGACTGTTGAGAAGGCATGATTTCTTTTGAAATGTGAGGACATGAGATTTGGAAGTGTCCGGGAGTAAAATGATATGCGTTGGCTGTGTCCCGGTCCAAATCTCATTTTGAATTCCCATGTGTTGTGAGAGGGAACTGTTCAGAGGTAATTGAATCATGGGGGCAGGGATTTCCCTGCTCTTCTCATGTTAGTGAATAAGTCTCATGAGATCTTGTGGTTTTAAAAAGGGGAGTTTCCCTGCAAAAGCTCTGTCTTTGCCTGCTGTCATCCATGTAAGATATAACTTGCTCCTCCTTGCCTTCTGCCATGATCATGAGGCCTCCCCACCCATGTGGAATTGTAAGTACATTAAACCTCTTCTTTTTGTAAATTGCCGGGTCTCTGGTATGTCTTTGTCAGCAGCGTGAAAATTGGTCTAATACAAGGTGTTTTTGCTTTCTGTATCTGTCTGGAAAGATTCCCTCTTAACCATTATACTTATATGCTTTTTCCTGTCTATATATGGGTTTTTCTTTTGTAGATGGTGATCATCCTTTGAAAAACTTGGTGTCTTGGTGCAAAATCCTTGTGGTCAACTTTGAAAGTTGGGACAGTACAGAAAAAGAAAAATAAACAAAACCAACAAAACAACCAAAGTTAGCACATCAAAAAGATACATTCGGAGACTTTACAGATATTATCTTCACTATGTTAGCAATGTCTTGTTTCCTTTGGAGTCTGATGTCTTGTTTAAAATAATTTAATATCTTGCAAATGCCCAGCCTGTCTTTTTGCACTATAAAGGAACTCAGTAACTCTTTGCTAATAAAATCCTAGGTACCAATATGCAACATCCCTTGTTCCCTGTCTAATAAAACTTTTGAATGCCTTAGCAATAATTATGACTACTATTTTCCTTTGTGGAAAGTAGAGAATACATAGTTATGTGATCTATCTCTTTATCTATATCTATTATCTATTTAATCTATCTATTTAAGAGATTCTTTTGAGTTTGTATGGAGACAGTGAATAAAATAAATCTTGACAGAATGCTAAGATGTTCTTATTTGTGATCTTAAATAAAATATATTAGGAACAGACAGAAGCACATATGCCTTTGTATAAATGTGCATTCACAAACAATTAAACTTGGCAAAGTTCATTTGGTTAAAACACTCATAATATAACCTTGAGATACATATGATTCATTCCATTGAATTTTTACCATATCATAACTAGTAATGTGCTTATTGCATTTTTTACACCAGGCCTAGTCCCTTTTTCTTCTTCCATCAGTGCTATAGGAACAGCTTCATTTCTTGTTCACAAAAATGAAAGTTATTGCATAAGTTATTTTTTCGTATAGAAGGTGTTTTCATCACTGTTGTAGTCATTAAGAAAATTCTGAGATCACATTACATGGTGAGAGCTAAGTCAAATACAATATCAGAAAGTATTGACTTCTATTCAATCACATCTACAGTATTTCGTCACTCCTCTACTCTATATCCTGGAATCAGCACCTCAGTGTTTCTCTGCTGTGAATATATTCCAATCTGTATATCACAACAGATGCTTTTCCTCAATATTTCTAGCATCATTCTCAAGAGTTAACATGTATGCATCCTATAATTTCAAGACCTCAAGAGTAAAGGTCTTTAGATAAGAAATTTTATAAAAATATGTATAATAAGAAATAAATAGATCAAATAGCAAGCAATTAACTTTTGCATTTTGACATGGAAACAATGTGACATACAGGAAAATAGATGAGTAATTATATACAATACTTATTGACAGACTTTAGATGTTGTAATAAGGATATTGTTTATATTAAATGTAATATTTTAAATAACTTAAGACAAGTATTTTTTATTTCTATTTTATAATAAAGAAACAAAAACTTTTCCATAAACTCAGAAGAAATAAATGGTAAAACTGAGACTTGATCATTTTAATAAATTATGTTGGCCTTTTATTTATAACAAAATAATTATGACAACACAGTGTTCAGATTGACATTTTAGGCAAGCCAATGGTAAAACTACTTTAGTGAAGAAATATCTTGGTGATCTCCGTTCCTAGAAGTTACTGGATTTTGCTAATAAAATATAAGCTTCTGCCGATGAGAGACAGAAGACCTACATCATCTATTTGTAAGACAAGCACATTCCTGAAAAGGGGGAGAAAGTCTCTGAAAGTAGGGCACAGATTCTTTATCCATAAATTGTCTTATCCTTCTAGCATTTCAAAGTAGAATGAAAAATTTATGAAGCCTGTGAAATATTACCTACTCATTGTGATCAATTTGTTACTTCCATTGTGCAATTCTTAAATATGAGACTTCTAAATGGCATTTAGTTGCAAATAATAGCAATTTACACCTCTCGTATGTTCTATTTTATTTACAAATGATTTACTATGACTGTGGACATGTCTCTTTTTTTTCCTGCTGCTAGAAGTTGGGCATTATTTCCCAGGCTTTTTGTTTCACTGACTTTGGTCATTTTCATAGTTAATAACATAGCATTAGTGCTTTTGCAGGACATTATCTCATTTTACTTTTTTCCTCCCCTAAGAGGCCATATGTGAAAGATGAAAAGTATCAGGGACTAGGAAAGAACCCTTTCCTTGAAATTTAAAGCATATTTAATGGCTTTGGGAAATACAACTGTTTATTTATGATCAACCAAAGAATGGATTTTTTTCTTTCTACAAAAAAAAATTTTCCTTGAGTTGGAATACATATTCAGTCTGGACACACAAAAAGCCAAAAGAGATATTCATCCACCTAGCTATAGAAACCACATAAGCTTGTCAACAAATGAAGTTACAAATATTGCCTGTTTTGTACATCCTGGAGAAGATTAAGAGAAAGGGTGCTATGTCTTGGTAATAAAAGCTCCTCATAGGTGTCAGGTAAATAATCAATTCAATTTTTTTTAAATAAATAACATTTGTTAACTAGTATCTTAATTTTCCAATGAATAGAATTACCAGTTTGGAAATACTATTATGTTATGTGGTAGAATCCTTTAAAAAGTTATTGAATGAATACTATGCCCAAAGTCATATAGCAAGTTAGAATAGCAGAGACCACTTTTGGAAAATTATTTTGCCACTTTTAAACTCTCCCTTTGCATTTAATATTTCTCTTGCCCACTGTTGCTAGCAGCAAAATCTCTTAGAAAGCCTCATGAGGGTTATGTGCTTTCCTCAGGTACATCACGATACAGAGAGTCTATGAAACAACTTTCTCTCTAGCAGTGGCCCAAGGACAAGTGAAACTCTGGTCAAAATCATCAAGACAAATCCATAGGGACTCAGGGAAACAAAATGAAATGGTTTCTTGCGTTTAAATTAAGATGTGGTACAGGATGGTGAAAATTTGGCCTTTTATTTCCGCTTTTGACTTATCTGATTGCTAAAATGTTATTTTTATAGTGAATGTACATTGCTTGTATAGTAAAAAAAAGTTCAAAAGAAAATAATTCCATATTTGTGCCACAAAAAGATGACTCTTACCAGTTTTATAGAGCAAAAAGTTGAAGTTCTCATAACTTTTTCCTAAGAAGTTTACAAATCTCACTTCTAAGTCTTCATTTCTTTTGTAGCCACTGCTCTGCTGGCACTTGGAGCTAGGGAAGATAAACCAGGGCAGCTTCTAACCTAGTCACAAAAAAGGAATGCTTTCTTGTCTCTCAAATCCATACTCACAATATAGTTTCCAGTTAGAAGTTCAAGTCAGAGAATGATGTTCTCTAGAAATGTTAAAGACATGGCTAGTCTGTGATACTTACTAATTCTGTATAATCCAGGATATTCAAGATGTCTGAATTTCATATTTATCTTACTGCATTCTAATTTTGATTTGCCTGTTTCCTCCACTTGATCATAAACTCACAACCTAATAGAGTTAATGACTCAGAAAAAATACATTATTGGTATTTGCTGAATTTGAAAGAAGGGAAGTTAGGAAGAAAAGGAGAATAAAGAAGAGAGAATAGTCCTTGCTATATATTGTAAATTATGGATTATATTTTAACCCAACTAAGAATATTATGCCATCAAAAAATACATAAACATTTATATTTGAACATTCTCATGCTGCTAAGAAAAAACACCTGGCACTGGATAATTTATAAATAAAAGAGGTTTAATTGACTCACAGTTCCACATGGCTGGGAAGGCCTCAGGAAACTTACAGTCATGGCAGAAGGGGAAGCAAACATCAAGAGAAGGATGAAAAGCCCATTATAAAAACCATAAGATCACATGAGAACACACTATCGCAAGAACAGCATGGGGTAACAGGCACCATGACTCACTCACTTCCCACCAGTTTTCTCCGATGGCACATGGGGATTATGGGAACTGCAATTCAAGGTAAGATTTGTGTAGGAAAACAGAGCCAAACAATATCATTCCACCTATGGTCCCTACCAGATATCATGTCTTCACATTTCAAAACACAATCATGCTTTTCCAACAGTCTCCCTAGGTCTTTTCTCATTCCAGCATTAACCAAAAAGCCCAAGTCCAAAGTCTCATGTGAGGTAAGGTAAGTTCCTTGTGCCTATCAGCCTGTAAAATCAAAAGCAAGTTAGTTACTTCTTAGATAAAATAAGGATACAGGCATTGGGGAAATACACCCATTCCAAATATGAGAAATTGGCCAAAACAAATGGTCCATGGGCCCCACGCAAGTCTGAAATCCAATAGGGTAGTCATTAAACTTTAAAGTTTCAAAATGATCTCCTTTGACTCCATGTCTCACATCCAGGTCATGCTGATGCAAGAGGTGGGCTCCCACAGCCTTGGGCAGCTCCACACCTGTGGCTCTGCAGGGTACAGCCCCCCTTCTGGCTGCCTTCACAAACTGGCATTGAGTGTCTGTGGCTTTTCCAGGTGTACGTTGCAAGCTGCCAGCGTATCTGCCATTCTTGGGTCTGGAGGATGGTGGTCCTCTTCTCACACTTTCACTAGGCAGTGCCACAGTGGGAACTCTGTGTGGGGTCTCCAACCCCACATTTCCCTTCTGCACTGTCCTGGCAGGGATTCTTCATGATGGCTCCACCCCTGCAGCCGACTTCTGCCTGGACACTAGGCATTTCCATACATCATCTGAAATCTAGGAGGAGGACCCCAAACTTCAATTATTGACTTCTGTGCACCTTGAGGCCCAATACCACATGGAAGCTGCCAAGGCTTGGGGCTTGCAACCTCTGAGCTGTATGCTGGTTCCTTTTAGCCATGGCTGGAACTGAAGTGGCTAGGACACAGGGTACCCTGTCTCAAGGCTGCACAGAGCATGGGAACCCTGGTCCATTCCATGAAACCATGTTTCCCTTCCAGGCCTCCAGGCCTGTGATGGGAGAGGCTACCATGAAGTTCTCCAGCATGCTCTGGAGACATTTTTTCCATTGTCTTGGTGATTAACATTTGCTCGTTGTTACTTATGCAAGTATCTGAAGCAGGCTTGAATTTCTCCCAGAAACTGTTTTTTATTTTTCTTTTCTATAACATTGTCAGACTGCAAATTTTTCAGACTTGTATACCTTGGCTTCCTCTTGAATGCTTCACTACTTAGAAATTTCATCTGCCAGATATCTTAAATCATTCCTTTCAAGTTCAAAGTTTCACAGGTCTCTAGCACAGGGCCAAAATGCCATGTTTCTTTGCATAGCAAAAGTGACCTTTATTCCAGTTCCCAAAAGGTTTCTCATCTCCATCTAAGACCACCTCAGCCAGGATTTTCTTGTCCATATCAGTATCTGCATTTGAGTCAAAGCCATTTATCAAGTCTCTAGGAAGTTTCAAACCTTCTCACATCTTCCAGTCTTCTTAACCCTCCAAGTTTCTAGAAAGTTCCAAATTTTCCTGCTTCTTCCTGTTTTCTCCTGAGCCCTCCAAATTGTTCCAACCTCTGTCTGTTACCCCAGTTCCAAAGTCACTTCCACGTTTTCAAGTATCTTTCTTGCAGCACTCCACTCTCTGTGGTACCAACTCACTGTGTTCTTATGATGATATGAAGAAATAGCTAAAACAAGATAATTTATAAAAAAAGAAGTTTAATTGACTCACATTTCCACATCCAGGAAGATCTCAGGAAAGTTACAATCATGGCAGAAGGAGAAGCAAACACGTCCTTCTTCAAGAGGTGGCAGGAGAGAGAAGTACTGAGCAAAGGAGGAATTGCTCCTTAAAAGACCATCTAATCTTATGGGAACTCACTTGCTATTATGAGGACAGCAGGGAGGTGACTGCCCCCATGATTCAATCACCTCCCATTAGGTCTCTCTCATGACACATGGGAATTATGGGAGCTACAATTCAAGATGAGATTTGGGTGGGGACACAGCCAAACCATATCAACTTTATAACAACATAGAGTAATATTTTGAAAAACATACCTTTTATTAAAAAATACATATACATAACATAAACCCTGAACCTGACCTACCTGTAATTTTGGGCATGCTAATGCAATGGTTATTTAAATCATTAAGGTATTTTAATTTTAATTATTTGAATACTTTTAAAAGTAATTAATTAAAATATTATTTTAAATAATTATTAAAATGGACAGTATATTTTGTGTATAGATTCTAAGACTTCTGGAAAGTATCATTGCTCTTTTACGGGTAGGAAATAATTTCAATAAAACTCACATTTCTGGATGCATCATATAAAGTGGCAAAGCAATCCAGAGAGATATCTTTAAAGGGCATTGTATCTTTCCCTATAACATGAATAAATTATTCAGTGTCCAACAACTTCATCATAAAGTTGGTTATAAGTTATACTAGTATAGAGTATATTGATATTTAATAACACAGCAATAAAGTGATGGGGTAGGAGAAGATACATTTTTTTCAGGGAAAGAAATTCCAATATTTCCTCAAGTTGCTGGTTCTTGCATGTTACAATGCTTGCAGTTGTGTTATATTTAGCTTGAATACCTCCCATCGCAACTTAAGCCTTTTCTTGTTTGCTCCTTGATGAAGATGGAAAACAGCTGTCTGCCAGCAACCCTTTATTTACTTTGTCTTCCCTCAATACAAAACTCATTGTTTTTATTATTATTATTATTATTATCTGGTTGATCACATGAAAATGTAATAAGAAGCATGGACTAGAAGTTGTATGGTCTTTTAATGTCTGCCACACATACGCATTTCTTTTCATCAAGTGCTTTAATAATTTAAATAGACTGTGTTTAAATAAATAGTCACATCTTCAAATACTCCAACATATGTGTCTTAATTTGCTCTATTTTTAAAAACTATAATTCAGTTGTCATTTGAGAAAGGGTGAAAAGTCATTTCTATGAGTTTTTATTATTTGTTATGTTTAAGCATCTTCTCATTGGTGAGAAGGGGTGTGTATGAATTGAGAAATCTCTCCATTCTAGTAAAATCCTAGTGAATTTAAATCCACTAATTCATTAATCTGGCTCTCCCTAAGTCTTACCAGAAATATTTACATTGAAAATTTGTGAAATAAATGGAATCCTTTGTATTTAGCAATTACTTTAAAAATAATCTCAAAAAATGACCAAACTTGCATTTCTGAAAATAAATGAAAAAAACTTACCAATTAATGCACTACAGAATATGACTGTATTCATTTGAATATGAAAAACGGTTGTCCTGTCTCATCAGATGTGAAGCATTCTCTAGGGCTATTTTTCTAATGCTTCACCATCATTAACTAAAGCGTCATTGTCCTACACCTGGACTCTTTCACTAGCGTAGATACTAGCATTTACTAGGGGGCTCCAACCAGATGCAGCAAGTAGCAAAGATGTCACATGCCATGTGGGACTGTAATATAGTGCACCTGACAACTGGCAGGGCCCTTGGAAATGAGGCTTAATGGTTAAATGAGTGCAATTAAGTGTGCTGGTACATCTTTGCTGTCCCAGAGTATGAGAACGCTTAATGTGACTCATCAGCCCCATTCCAAGTTCCAGACACTTAAAAACTGAATGAGCATAAATAGCAAAAGCCACAGTAAATCAGTTGCACAAAGAATTTAGAAATGTGAAAAATGATAAGCAATTTTGGACTGCTGGTTTCTTTTCAGTAATACAGCTCAACATTATGCAGTGTAGTGATGCTAGAATCATTTCAAATTCAACACATTTAACTTTGCTCTATTACAAGTTCCTTAAAATGTTATTTCCCTTTGCAAGAGCAAACTAGTTGTAAACCACGCTGTCTCAGGGAGGCCAGGGATGTCTTTAGATTTCACTGCCAAACTCATAACAACATTGCTAAATTAAGGTTAAGAAATAGTTCTGCATTGACCTATGTTGCAACTTCTATCCAACAGTCATTTTGAAACAATCAATAGTACAGAGAGTCAAAAGTCCAAGATTATAGAAATTGCCCATTTGGACAATCAAGACAGGAAAAGGTAGAACATCATTTTGTGCTTCTATGATCAATTGTTGTCAGGAAAAAAAGAGGAAAATATAAACTTCTTCGACTCACAGTCAGTAAAACCACAATTTTAACTTTTGCAGAAAAAAGTAGCATTTCAACTTTGTAAACAGAAAGATTCCAGAAAGGAGGTCACATGAACAACCTTGAACAAGTCTAAAGAAAATATTTCAGATCATCTGTGATAAAGACAGCAACTGGAGACAAAATAAAAGTGATTAACCAGCATGAGTTCAAGTCTTTCCATTACAGAAAACAGAAATTATTCTCTTGCTCTAAGATTCTGCTGCATCCCAGAAAACATCTTTACTGGAGAAAGGTAAAGGAAAGCAGGAGTGTCCACCATAAATCTCAATTTTAGCAAAATGTAAAACCCCCAAATGTGGCATACATTGAAATAATAAGAGTGGGCCAAATCTACACTGTGAAGAATGGAACAAACATTTTAGATTTGACTTGATTTTACCTGAAAGGTTACTGGCTTATAAAATTATATGCATTATTAAAGAAGCTAAAGTTAAAATGAATTTCAAATCTAAGAAAAGAGGTTATTACTATCCATTAGCTAGATGTCAAAGAAGTCTGAAAATATTCAGTTACAATATGCTTTTTATATATTTCCCCATGAGACTTTTATGGCATTTTACAGTGAGCCCCACAAGGAAAAGTAGCAATAAACAAAAACTAAGAGAATACAATTGCATGCATTTCTGATATATGGAAATAGAAACAGAGCACACTCAACAAGGTCTATGAGCTGCAAATATGTATAGTGCCTGCTGGAGCAGATGGCCAAGTTGGTGAGAATTTCCACTAGTTTACAGCCAGACATTAAATCCAAAGTCAGTTCACTGGGAAAAAAAATAAATACACCAACTTGAGAAAGCTCAAATAAGAAGAAACGAATGTATCAAATTCTAACCATTGGTTAAGAGAAGGCCATTTTAGGGAAAATCTGAGCTTTCATATTTTTATTTTTGAAAATGTCAGAAAAATCAGATACACTATAAAGAGTATGATAACTTAAAGATGGAGGTCTGGTATAAATTAATCAATCCCACTTTCATTTATAAATTGAAATTAATTGGTTATTTACAAATAGATCACTTTGGAAATTTCATATCCATATTGTTGGGTGACAGAGGTGACTTTTTTTCTCTTCATATATTAATTAATGAAATGGTTAACAGTCGGCATATGGCATATGGTGCTTCTTTCACACCTCTGTGAGCCATGCCACAGGATGCTGCATCACCCTTCTAAGAATTTTTTTCTTCTCCTTCTTCCCCATATGGTGTTCCATTCTAAAATAGATTTTTCTGCAGATACTCAGTGTCTCCATCCAATATTCCGTAGTTGGGAATCAGGTAAGGCTGAAAGATAAAAGTAAGTTCGTACAAACCTTCAGCTCCCGGTTGGTTCTTTTGATGAGAAGTCTTATCTGTATGTATGTATTGCCACAGAATGTTTGACTTCTACAGAAATCAAGTGAAAATTGAGCTCAACCATTTGCCTGAATATATCTAACTCCCCTTGATAGCAGAAAGTTAAGATTAAATTATTTTGGTCTTATCAACCCACTTAGTTGAAACCAGTTACTTATTCAGAAGTTTGACCTCAGAAATGTAAGGAGCTGAACAGAAGCAGATCAAAGTTTGACACAGGGAATCTTGCCATGACTTTCGATATACAATTAGATTGCAACCTCCAGGGCTCCATGGTGGAGATTTATGAAATGAATTAAATGCTAGAGTGTCATTAGTGCTGACTGGCATCCTCAACTCAGTGAAGACAGGAGGCTTTATTGAAGACATGTTTGATTAAAGACATTTGCCAAAATTATACAAGGAAATGTGTTTTGTCCATAAAGATGAGGATGAAAAATTTTATTAGCAATGTGTTGTTATCCTCAGTTCTAAAGTTTACACAAAAGACGTTGCCTGAAAATTACCTACTGCTGATGGCCTTGAGATGGTGTTTAAGATTGTTTGCACCTGTTGAGAAATTTTCTGAACATCTTTTGAACTGTTTAAGGAAAGTAATACTAAACCTCTTTTTGAAAACAAAATAATGTAGGCTATATCGAAGAGTGAATTGAAATGGTCTTTACTTATGTTTGCAGTAGATAGTTATGTCTTTCAGTCGGGTCCAAAAAATTTTCTGATTCTCTGAATATTATGTTTTATCTCTCCTGATAGTACTCAGTAATTTATCCTCAACTTATTTATACCTACATGACAATTTGTACACAATATTTCCCTATCATATTAAATTAGGATTACTTACAATAGTTCTACTGTTTTCCCCAGTAGACTATGCATCATAAGAGGTCAGAAAACCATATATTTACTATTGTCTCCCCACTGCATGAAGCACAATCAGCGTTAATAAACATTTTTGAACACATAAGCATCATACTTACAGGTATTTATGTTGATGATAATATAGTGATAATGTAACAAGTTTTATTGTAAGTATCATTATGGTAAATAAAAATATTTTAAACTAAGATTACCTTATCTATTTTCTATAATTTATTTTTTATTATGACTGCATATTAAAATTTATAAGTATCTCTGAAATGGGAGGCAAAATAAATTACTCAGGGAATTTTACCTCATGTGTCAAAAAGCAGGAAATAAGAGTTTTTAAGGTTCCAAATGATCTTAATATGTGTACATATAGAATTATAGGAAACTTCAAGTTGGAAAACTTTTAAAAGGATAGGATATTGTCACTAATTAGCGTGGCTTTTAAAAAGGAAGACATACTATTTACTCCTTCATTGATATATTCATTCATTCATTGTGTAAGGATGTGTGGAAAATACAAGAGAAAATGAAATACATCCATTGTCCTAATCATGCCCAAAATTTAGCAGTTGAGCTAAACATTGAAGGTACTACAGAAGAAGTGCTAAGGAAGTTTAAAAATGAAACATAGAACAACAGAACCTTCATAGAAAGTAGCAGAAAGATTTTTTTATCCCTTTAGTAGTCTAATTGCTTCTGGTGCAAACAGTGATTTTTTTAAAAGTACTTTTTGTTTGATTTTTGCTACGTTTTATACATTATTTGAAATGCCATTCTAAAACAGAATTAAAAATCCAAGAAACTAAAATAATTTTTATTAGGAAACAGACTAGATAAGTAACGACTCAGCTTATTTTAGGAAAAATATGATCAGGTTAATTAGGTCTTACAGAAAGTGATAAGTAGCTTATGTAAAATCTGTGAATCTACATCAATGAGAATGATTTATCTGTGTCCTAGAGGGCAGGAGAAGGAGATACATCAAATTCTTCCTGATGTAATAAAATTAAATGTCAGAAACTTATTATTAAAAAGTGGCTTAGATGAGCATAGAGAGATTGTATTTCGGTTAATTAATTTGGGTTGTATCAACAAATACTTTGCAGAACCAGACTATTCATGTGATGATAATCATATGTCTTTGCAATAATATTCACGATGTTTAACAAATATCCTCATAAAACTGAACATGAGTTTTATTTTCAGTCAGGAATTTAGTCTACTATCATCTGGAGTTATCTAAACTCATCATTGACCACTTTTTTTTTTTTTTTTAGCCAAAATGTCAATTGGTGTTTGTTTCTAACTCACTTTATACCAGATTTATTTGACATAGTAATAACAACTACACTCTTGGAAAGTAAGATCATCTGTGAAAGGAACAATAAGAGTAGAAAAATTATGATGAAGTAGGATAAGGAATGGACACAAAATGCACGTCATGAAGTCTTATGAAACAGCAAAATGTGGACAATGAATTGGCTTTTGAACTTTCTAGCAGCCAACCAAAAAGAGATAGGTATGTTATTTACATGATTCAGTGTCCATAAGGCAAAAATAACTTACTCAAAAATATCATTGGTAATCTTGATAATGAGTGAGAGACATATTTCTTCCCTCCATTCTGATAACTTTATGTGATATGATAAAGCCTGCTGAAACAATCCAATGATAGACACAGTAATGTGTTTCATTAAGTTGTCATGCATTTTTCAATGTATACTTATTATAAAATGCTAAAACTTTAGGCAAAAAAGTGATTTGTACCTGGTAGAAACTTCTCAATAACTTAGCTTCATCCAAGATTAAAATCAGATCATCTACAAGAATTGATGTACTGTTCATCTTTCTGGCATATTCAATAATTATTAGTTCTTACACTTGTACTTTTTGAGAAGTATTAGGCATTAGAGAGTTTCAGGTTACACTAACTGACAAGTCCCATAGCAATTACAAATTCAACTGACCCTGAACGACTTAAGGATTAGGGGAACAGTTGAAAATCCTAGTATAACTTTTAACTCCCTCAAAACTTAACTCATAGATTACTGTTGACTGGAATCCTCACCAAATACGTAGTCAATTAACTCAGATTTTGTATGTTATATGTATTATATACTATGTATTTTTAAAATAAAGTAAGATAGATAAAATGTTATTTAAAAAATATTAGGAAGACACACTATGTTCATTATTCAATAAGTAGAAATGCATCATCATAAAGGTCTTCATCTTTGTCTTCACATTAAGTAGGCTGAGGATAAGGACAAGGAGACAGTAGTCTTTCTGTCTCAGGAGGTGGAGAGGCAGGAGAAAAATCAGTGTATATGTGAATATGCACAGTTCAAATCTGTGTTGTTCAAAGGTCAACTGTAATTTGAAAATCAACCAAGTGAGAATTAGATGCAAATCCCAGACCTCTACAGAGAAGCAGATAAAATAAAATTGTACGAGTATGGTGTACATTTTCTCCCTCAATGCAAGGTATTCTCCAACACAGAGAGAAATGAATGTTCAAGGCTCCAAAATTCTCCACCAGAATATTTGTTTTTATTTGGAAAAATTATAAAATGAGCATTACAAAGTTTTATTATAACTGCAATAAAATCTTAATTAAATATAATATGTATACTTACACTTTTACCTATATTCTACATGTCAGTCTTTGAATGCTACAATTCAATGGTTAATCTTTGAAGATAATAGAATTTTCAGGCTATCACCCTAATTAGTTGTCAAATAATTTCAGTTATGAAACATTTATCAAAGAGATGACCTTGATTTATCTAGTTGTTTATTAAAATAATTGTATTTATAGCAATAAAGCCATATCCTCTGAATATAAAATGTACACTACATATAAACAAATTCAACATTCATTTAATGAATATTTGTAGAATGATAGTCATAGTTATATTAATACATATGATTTGTCATAGTTTTATAATATGCCAGATAGATTCTATTCTAGGTACCACACAAGTAATACATCATTTAATCTTCATAAAGACTGGTGAAGTCATTTGGCTAACACCACATAATTGCTAAGTGGCTGGGCCGGTATTTAAATCTAGGCAGTTCAACTCCAGAGCAAGTGTTCAGATCCAATTCAAACCACAGTACCAGATGTTGAAAATATCATGATGAACAGGACAGGTATGATCTCTATTCTCACATAACTATATGGGGGAGAAAATTGTATTTTACATGTAGCTGCAATGAAGATGTATTGTTTGACAGAAATTCACAGTATGTGAATAAACTTATTCCAACATTAAAAAATAAAAACAAGAAAGTAGACCTGAAAAAATAGGTAGAAACTTGCCAGGAACAGTTTTGAAAAATAATTAAAAGAATATTTCAGAAAGATAAAACTGCAGTTGTAAAATCTTATAATGATATGAATGTATATATTCAATAGCATAGAGCTACCTTTGCTAGTCCTATATATATAGGATAATAATCTCCATATTGATGGAATTAAAACATGAATCATCTCATCTTCTACACAGTAATTATTCCAGATGTAGAATTTGTCGGCAGAGTTTTAAAATTATATAATCTTTGCTTAAAATATTATTGTAGATTATGTAGCAGTCTAAATTATCTTGTAGCAAGATTATTAATTCTGATATTAACATTATTAGCATAACAATCCCTAAATGATGAAGCACACATTGCTAAATGCCTGGCATGTTTACTTCATCAAAAAACATGTTAGATAGGTTTTGGCTTACCTACTAGTATTGCTTAATATAGTTGCAGTTGCAGGACTGAAACTGCAAAGATATGCAATAAGATCCTATTTTTATGAGAGATTCTTATGCACTAAGATCCTGTTCTAAAAATAGAATCTTATTTTCAACCCAACTTGAACACAATAAATGAGAATTAGTCTCCAAAGCAAGTAACCTTGTTCACTTGGGAGAACATTTTATGCAACACAGTGCAAGCTGCACAGTTATAAAACCAGAGGTGTCATTTCTACAACTTGAACTTTGAAAGTAAAGGGCAGTTTAAAGACGTACACTCAGCCCCCTTGTCTGCCACAAGCTGGATAGCTCAGCAGTACAGAATCAATGACCTGCACTAATACCACAAATCATTGACATGGGAGGAAAAATAGAAACTAGAAACCTCAAGGTTCTGCAGCTATAAACAATAGTTGTGATACAGAAGAAAAAGAACAACCAAAGTAATGATTTTAAATATATTTTTCTGGCTTCACAAAATGGTTATCTATATTTTAGATTCCTAGCTAATATATGGGTCAACAAAATGACTCAATCTTTTCTCATGTCAGCATTCAGCAATATCTACTCACAAATGTTTTGCCTTTTCTAAGCAATTGATTGTTTTAAAGTAAGACAAACTCCTCTCCTTTCTATATGTCTTTTACTTATAAATGCAGGATATATAATTTTACTTTTAATGTGAATAAAAAACATTACATAATCTCATCCAAAATAAAAGTTCAGCCTTTCTAAATAAATTTTAGATTTCATTTGGTAAATTCAAACTATTTTTATATCAATTTTTGAAAGTAATACTTTCTATGCTCTCATTTCATTTTTCATACCTATCAAACACTAAAATATAATATTTATATAAATATGGATGGTTTTGTCTTGCAAGAGGCATTGCTATTTTATGAAATTTAAGAAACATCCTCTATTTTTCAGTGTACTTGGATGTCTTCTGTTCTGACTGTCCTTCCTAACACTGCTTCAGTTGACATTATGCATTTAGGGTTTACCCTGATTATTAACTAAAGATCTTAAACAATACTAAAACTAAACTGGGGGGAGAAAACAGGAAAATACAACATCAATCCCCAAATAATTCCAAGGCTTAAATTTTGTCCACTGTGGCCATTCCAACAACCCTAGCCCCTGTATAAAAGCAAAGACTTGGAGCCAACCCAAATACCCATCAATAATAGACTAGATAAAAAAAATGTGGTACATACACATCATGGAATACTATGCAGTCATTAAAAATGATGAGTTCATGTCCCTTGTAGAGATATGGGTAAAGCTGGAAACCATCATTCTCAGCAAACTAACACAAGAACAGGAAACTAACACCTCATGTTCTCACTCATAAGTGAGAGTTAAACAATGATAACACATGGACACAGGGATGGGAAAATCACACACTAGGACCTGGGGGTGGGGTATAGGAGAGAGATAGCATTTGGAGAAATACCTAATGTAGATGAACAGGATGATGGGTGCAGCAAACCACCATGGCATGTGTATACATATGCAACAAACCTACATGCTCTGCACACGTATCCCAGAACTTAAAGAATAATAAAACAAAATTGTTAAGACTTCTGTTTACATGTTTCAGAATGGGCAAAATTATGACTTAAAGAGTGTCTAATTATAGAAGAATTCTTTTCCATTAGAAAGTACCATAACAAGTATATTTTTGAAGGAGAAAATTGTAATATCATGAGTAGTAAGAGGAAACACAAACACATACTCTCATCCAGCTGATCTCAATTCAATCATCTATAGTGTTAATTCATCAGTTCCTCTGATGAAGATAGTGCTCTACTTGGGAGGCTGAAGTGAGAGGATCACTTGAGCCCAGGAACTTGAGGCTACAGTGAGCTTTGATCATGCCTCCACACTTCAACCCGGATAACAGATCAAGACCCTGTGTCCAAAAAGAAAAGTAAAACAAAAGATAGTGGCCATCAGAAGTGTCAACACAGATAGAAATGTGTGCTGATTGATAGTTGTGTTAAATGCAAATTGTAGCATTGAAGATACTGAAGAAACTTTTTTGAGAAATTTATCAATACATTGAAAGAAACATAAGTTACTTTAACTCAGTTCCAAAAAATCTCTCAAAAAAGAGGTTTCAGAAATAATTCATGGAAAAGGTTCTTTTAACAGTGTTTTTTTGTAATAACAGAAATGTTTCTTTAAAAACCTAAATATAAAAATGAACACATTGTTGTAGTTGTATGATTGACCAACTATGAAACTCTGAGAAAAAGAACATTATTGATAAAAGAATTTAAGTGAAATAATTGAAAACCATAATCTTATAGCCATGATAATTGCAAATATGAAAAAGTTGTATATGTATATTTTTGTATTTATATATATAATTAATATATATATAGAGAGAGAGAGGAGAGAGAGATGTAGAACTATCAGAGTAGGCCATAGTATATGTAAATTGTGGAGCTGGTTGTAATTTTTATTTAGTTCCAAAATACCTTACGAAATATTTATTTATTATTTTATTGGAAACCATAAAAATATACAAGTGATTCAGAATTTTCAAATTAAAAAAAAATTTTCTGATTCAGATTTCTGAATGTTCTTTACAATTTGGCGTGTGATTAATGTAATTTTTTTCAGTTTAAATTGATTTTATTCTCTAAATATATATGTAAATATATATTTATAAATTAATATAGGCTTTCATGCGTTCCTTCATAAAATGTAAGTCCCAACAGGTGAGATACTTTATCTGTTATTTTCATTGATCTATTGAAAGCATCCAGAATAGTGTCTGGCACTTTGCAAATTTTAGTAAATATTGTTTTGATCAATGAATAGATCATTTCAAGTAGTTTTGAATATAGCTGTCAGAATTTATGCGTTCATCTGTCCTCAAGTCAATACACCATTCTCAGGTTAAAAATTCACTCCCCCATCCTTTTATTGAATGAATAGGTGGGATGTTATTGTATTGTGTGAAAAGGATTAACCTTATGGATACAATTGGATTATTTGGCAAAACAGATAGTAAATATTGTACTGATAATATTTTTATGGCAAGTAGAAATGTATAAACCATGTACCATATAAACAGCACATTATCCATTGTATTTCCAAATGTTTAAGCAGATGCATGACTGATATCAAGTCTTAGAGGAGAAACCTCCAAAAAAATGAGTGAACTCAGGCAGGATTTCTTGTCCTCTGAAGAATTACAAAAGAGAACAAATAAAGTGCATTTTTAGACAGAATAACAGATGAGTATTTAACCTTCTATCCTTGCTAATTTTGTTATATGGTGCTTATGTTAATAGTAGGAAAATATTTTATCAGAAAACCAAAGAATAAAGTTAGACTTGTGTGTAATGGGAGTCTATCTGAAGTTCGATCAGAAATCCTATTACCTACATGCCTTGGATCACTTGGCATTAGGCAATACAGAATTCATCTGTAATATTCTTAGCATACTGCAACCAAGCTTATCATGGGACAATTTCTCTGCCACAATATATACAGATGCTTCTGTGGTTCATTAATTTTACACAGCCTTTCATACATATTTGCTCAATGCCACAATATAATTATAGGTTGTGATGTTTTATAATCTGTATATGTTGACTTATGTCTTCAAAAAATATGTTGAAGTCCTAATCCCCACACCTTATTTGGAAATAAAGTTTTTGCAGATATAATTAGTTACAATGAGTTTCATACTAGAGTAGACTGAAATATGACTTAATACTGTATGACTAGTTTCCCTGTAAGAAGATGATATGAAGACAGGGAAGAATTCCAAATGAAGACAGAGAGAAAGATTGGATTTATGCTGCCACAAGCCAAAGAACACTTGGAGCTACCAGAAGCTGAAAGAGACAAGAGAGTATCTTCCTTGGAGGTTTCTGAGAAAGCATGGCCCTGCTGATATCCTAATTTCAGCCCCCTAGCTTCAGAATTGTCAGATAATACATTTCTGTTGTTTTAAGTCATTAGTATGTGTTACTTTCTTATGGCAGGCCTAGGAAAATAAAGCAGCTCTAATAAACTAAGTATGACGCTGGATAATGCCATGTAAAGAACACTGGACTTGGTGACATCAATTTCAATCTTGGCTCTACTGCACTATGTGGATTGTCATCTTTGAAGTATGCTAAACCAAAAGGTCTTAACAGTGAAAATAGTATGTGCATCATTATAATACCTTTCTCTCTTCTTTGCTCTTTCCTTCATTGAGCTACTGTGCATTGAGAACACTATTGTAAGAGCTAAATAAATCACATCTTTCATTAAATTCCCATTATGTTTATAAAATACACCAAGTACTACATAATTTGTACCTTACACAAAAAGATTGTACATTGATCTCAGAGAATAAAATGTTCTGAAAGAAGGGTAACATCCGAATGCTTAATGCTAACTCGAAATTTTCCCATTTCTGCTAGTTCAAAGAAAACCAACCAACAGTATCTCTTGAATGTAGATACGTGTGAAGAGCAAACAAGTTATACATGGATGAGAATAGCAGGTGAAATCCAAGTAGTAATACAAGAAAACATCAGGCATTCTGTAAGTAATATAGTACATACATTTGATAGAAATGAAGAAGGTATTTAACAAATTAGGGAAGACAATCCCACAAGGAAGACACGGTCACTGCCCTGAGACTGTCAGTGATTGTGGCTTCCTTATGGGATTGTTTGTCACAAACATATTGATACTAAATTTCTAAAAAGTCAACAAATTAAATGCAGGTCCTTTGTCCCCATGCTCCTGAGTTTCCTAACAAATTTGACAACAAAGAGGTCTTTTTGACAGCCCTTTACTAGTTGGTGCAAGTGAATTGGCAGTCTCTATTAAATTTATGAGATAGCACACAAGCACAATATACGGACCAACCACAGAAAAAGTTAAGTATTTTGACAGCTTGAAGCCAGTGTCTGAAAACGGAAATTGAGATATTCTAAATTTTTAATAGATTTCATTTCCGAGCAATTTTGGATTCACATGAAAATTGAGCGGAAGACAAAGTGATCTGCTGTATACTTGGTGCTCCCACGCGTGAATAGCCTCCCCAATGGTCAACATTTCCCTCCAGAGTGGTACATTTGCTACAATCGAACCTACATTATCACATCATTATCACCCAGAGTTAAAAGCTTAAATTAATGATCATTATTAGTGTCGTATATACTATAGGTTTAAATAAATTTTTAATGACATGTATCCATCATTACAGTATCATACAGAGTAGTTTCATTACCCTAAAATTCCTGTGTGCTCTGTCTTTTCATCCCTCCCTTCTCTCCAAACCCTGGCAACCATTGATCTTCATCTTTTAACTTTCCCCATACTTTTGCCTCTTCTAGAATTCTACATAGTTGTAATTATACAGTGCACAACCCCTTCAAATTGGTTTCTTTCACTCGATAATATCCATGTAAGTTTTCCATGTCATTCACAGCTTGATAGATAATTTCTTTTTATTGCTACATAATATTTTGTTGTCCAGATGTACCACAGTTTATTTATTCATTCACCTACTGAAGGACATCTTAGTGGCTTTTAAATTTTGGCAATTATGAATAAGGAAACATTTGTGTGCAAATTTTTGTGTGAACAATATGTTTTCAAATTCTTCGAGTAAATACTGAGGAGCACAATTTCTGAAACATGATAAGAGAGTATATTTAGATTTGTAAGAAACCACCTAATTGTCTTCCTGAGTGGCCATACCATTTTGCATTCTGACTAGAAATGACTGAGGGTACCTGTTGCTCCGTATTCCAATTTGCATTTGCTGTTTTCAGTGTTCTGGGTTTTAATCCTTCTGACCGATGTGTAGTGGTATCTCATTGCCATTTATATTTGTATTTCCCATATGACATATGATGCAGAGCATGTCTTTATAGGTTTGATTGCCATATTTAGATCTACTTTGGTGAGGTGTATGTTCAGGTTTTTGGTCCGTTTTTCAGTCAGCATGTTTGTTTTCTCATCATTGAGTTTTAAGTGTTCATTGTGTATTTTGGATAACAGCTCTTTATTGGAAATGTATTTTTAAAGTATTTTCTCCCAATCTGTGGCTAGACTTTTCACTCTCTTTACAATGTTTTTCGCAGAGCAGAAATCTTAAATTTTAACGAAGAAATGATCAATTTTTTTTATTTTGTGGATCATGCCTTTGGTGTTGTATCTAAAAAGGCATCACCATAACAAAGATCATCTAGATTTTTTCCTTTGATATCTTCTAGGTGTTTTGTCACTTTGCATTTTATATTTAGGTCTGTGATCCATTTTAAGTTAACTTTTGTGAATGGCAAAAGGTCTCTATCCAGGTTTTTTTTGTTGTTGTTTTTTCTGCTGTTCCATCATCATTCATTAAAAAGACTATCTTTCCTCCATTGTATTGCCTTTGCTCCTTCATCAAAGATCAGTCTATAATTATGTGCATCTATATCTGGCCTGTCTATTCTGTTCTGTTGATCTATTTGTCTATTCTTTCTCCAGTGCACACTATCTTGATTATGGTAACATAGTGAGTCTTGAAGTAGCATAGTATCAGTCTGCCAACTTTGTTCTTGTTAAATATTGTGTTGTCTGTTCTGAATCTTTTGCCTTACCATGTACATATTATAATCAGTTTGTCAATATCTATAAAGTATCTTCATGGGATTTTAAATAAGATGGCATTAAATCTATAGATCAATCTGAGAAAAACTGATATTGTGACAATATTTTCTCCTCCTATCCATAAACAGGGAATATGTCTGCATGTATTTAGTTTATTTGATTTCTATCATTACAGTTTTGTGGTTTTCCTTGTACAGATTTTATACATATTTTATTAGATTTATACTTAAATATTTTGCTTTTCTTTGTACTGATATACACAGTATTATGTTCTTTATGTTTTCAATTTTTGCTTTAATTTTTTAATAAAAATTGCATAAATTTAAGGAGCACATTTTGATGTTTTGATATATACACATATAGTGACATGATTACTTTGGCAAAGCTAATAAGCTCATTCATCTCTTTACAGTTACCTTCTGTGTGAATGTGCTAAGAGCACTTAAGAGCTAATCTGTTGACAAATTTTAATTATACAGTACAATATTATTAACTATAGTCCCATGGTACACATTAGACCTCTAGAACTTACTCATCCTGCACAGCTGAAACTTTATACCCTTTGATCAAATAGTGTGGTGTTGATAGATAACATTGTGTTTTTAATTTAAATTCTACTTGTTTATCATTGGTATGCTAAAAATGATTGACTTTTGTACACTAACCTTGTATTGTTCAACATTGGTATGATATTTTATTAGTTCCAGGAGATGTTGGGTCACTTTTTTCCAATGTTTGACATTGACCACCATGTCATCTGCTAGCAAAGACAGTTTTCTTTCTTTCTTCTCAATCTGTATACTTTTTTATCATTTTCTTATCTTATTGCATTAGCTAGGACTTCCAGTACAATATTGAAAAGCAGTGGTGAGAGGGGCGTACTTCTTTTTTATCTTAATGGTAAAGCTTCAAATTTCTCAATATTGTATTAACTGTAGGGTTTTTTTGTGTAGATACTCTTCATCCAGTTGAGGAAATTTTCTAATTCTAGATTAATGAAAGTTTATATTGTGAGTCACCGTTACGTCTTTTTTAAAGTGCTTTTTTTCTGCATCTATTGATGTATTTTTCTTCTTTATATTGTTGATGTGATTGATTACATTAAATTAATTTTCAAATGTGGAACCAAACCTTCCTGAGATAAACTGCACTTGACTATGGTACACAATTTCTTTTATACATTGGTAAATGTGATTTGCCAATATTTTGTTGAGAAGTTTTACAGCTATGTTCTTGAGTGATATTCATCTGTAGTTATCCTATTTTTGTAATATATTTCTCTATTGATGGTATTAAGGTAACACTGGCCTCATAGAATGAGTTAGAAAATAGTCTCTTTGCATGTATATTCTGAAAAAGACCGAAGAGAATTGACATAATTTCTTATTTAAATGTTTGGTAGAATTCACATCTGAACTCATATGGGTCTGGTGCTTTTTGTTTTGGAAAGCTATTTATTATTGATTCAATTTCTTTGGTAGAAATAGGCCTATTCCAATTACCTATTTTCTTTTCTTGTATGAGTTTTGGTAGATTGTGTCTTTCAAGGAATTGGTCCATTTTATTAGGTCATCAAATGTATGGGCACAGTGATTTTCATAATGCCTCTTTATTATGCTTTTAATGTTTCTGAAACTTGTAGAGATGTCTGACTTCTCTTTCACTTATGATATTAGTAACTTGTGTCCTCTCTCTCTCTCTCCTTTTAAATTAGCCTGGATAGGGACTAGTCAATTTTACTTGTCTTTTCAAAGAACTAGCTTTCATAAATTTCAATAATTTCTGTTCTCACTTTTATTAGAATTTTTTTCTTCTTCTTACTTTGGATTAATTAGTTCTTTATTCTCTAGCTTCCTAAGGGATCACTTTAGAGAACTAATTTTAGATTTTCCTTCTTTTCTAAAATATGCATTCAGAGACATAAATTTCCCTGTAAGCACAGCTTTTGTTACATCTCAAAAATTTTGATAAGGCCTGCTTCTATTTTTGCTTAGTTCATGAGAAATAAATTTTCTTTAAATTTCTTTTTTTTCACATGTGTTATTTAGAAGTATTTATTCTTCATATATTTTGGAGTTTGCTAGCTATTGTTGTATTTTTGACTTGTAATTTAATTTCATTGCAGTCTGATAGCTGACTTTGTATGATTTCTATTATTTTAACTATGTAAGGTGCGTTTTATGGTCCATAATGTATTCTACTTTATTAATATTCCAGGTGAGCTTGAGAATGTTCATTGTTCCATGGAATATTCTATGGTGGTGGTGTGTTCAACTATGTTCTTATTGTATTTATTAGTACTGAATTTGTCTGCTTCTGATGCAGTGGTGTTAAGTCTCCCACTACAGTAGCAGATCAACTTATTGACATATTTCTATCAGTTTTGGCCTCATGCATTTTGTATTTTGGTTGTTTATTTTGTTGGTGGTAGTAATTTTTGTGTGTGTGTGTGTGCATGTGTGTGTGTGTGTTGTGTGTGTGTGAGAGTCTCACTCTGTCACCCAGGCTGGAGTGCAGTGGCATAATCATGGCTCACTGCCGCCTTGATCTCCTGGGCTCAGGCAATTCTCCCGCCCTGGCTTCTTAGAATGCTGGGATTACAAGTGTGAGCTACCTGGCCCAGACAGTTTTTGCCCCATGTATTTTAATGCTCTGTTGTTAAACTTTCTGTTAATATGAGAATTTCACTTGGTTTCACCAAAATTTCTAGAATTGTAACAATGGTGATATATCCAGGAAAGTATATGTTTTAATTACAATTTCTATCTTTATTCCTTTTCCACAATTTTCTCTTTCAAAACCCTATTCCATACTTTTTTTTTCTTTTTTTGATGGTTTCGTTCTGTCACCCAGGCTGGAGTGCAGTGACATGGTCTTGGTTCACCGCAACCTCTGCCTCCTGGGTTCAAGCAATTCTGCCTCAGCCTCCTGGGTAGCCTGAATTACAGGCACCCGCCACCATGCCTGTCTAATGTTTGTATTTTTGGTAGAGATGGGGTTTCACTATGTTATCCAGGCTGATCTCAAACTCCTGACCTTAAGTGATCTGCCTGCCTTGGCCTCCCAAAGTGCTGGGATTACAGGCATGAGCCACTGCACCTGACCCCTATTCTTGTGAGTTTATTTTAATTATCAGGGCTGAAAAACTGCTAACAATTGCAATTAAGTTAAAGTAGACAGGGTATGTGAAATTGTGGCGGGGTGATGTGAGTGTGTATGCATGTGTGATATTGCCATATGATATTCTGGGTACTTTTCTGATCTGATCACAATAATTTTGGCTTACACATCATTACAAAAGTATGGTAAATTTTAATGGCATATTCTCACACTGCTAATAGAGACATACCCAAGACTGGATAATTTATTTAAAAAAAAAAAAAGTGGTTTAATTGACTCACAGTTCTGCAGGCTCAGTAGGCCACAGGAAACTTACAATCATGGCAGAAGGGGAAGCAAACACGTCCTTCTTCACATGGAGGCAGGAAGGGGAAGAATGAGTGCCCAGTGAAGGGGAAAGCCCCTTATAAAACCATCAGATCTCCTGAGAACTAACTCATGGTCAGGAAAACAAGATGGAGGAAACCACCTCATGATTCAATCACCACCCACTGGGTCCTTCCCATGACATGTGGGGATCATGGGAACTACAATTCAAGATGAGATTTGGGTGTGGACACAGCCAAACCATATCATACCTCATTACAAATGTGTGATAAATCTTAACTTCACTAGCTTCTTTTTGTGAGAAGAGAGTATATAACTATTCTAGGATGAGGCATTGAACATAAACTGTATTTAGTTTAATACAATTCTTATCCTTTGTGTTTGCTTCAGGCATTTCTGAGTTTTATGGAAATACTAATATATTATTCAATTAAACTTTGAGAAATGAGTGTACATTTTACAGAGAAAAAGAGAAATAGCTGAATTCAGTCTTCATACCTTAGTTTTGTATTGTAATAGTCATTGACCATCCTTTTCCAGGCTTTCTGCCGGAAGCATTTGTTTAGTTAACAGTCTGAGACAGTCTAATAATGTGAAAATTCTTCAAGAAAAGGCTAACACATGATTTTACAATAATAGTAACAAATAATAGTTATGCCTAGCTAAGCATGTTTCTCAAAGTACTACTTTCATACTGGGTTTTCTAGGAATCAACACCCCACCTTACACATATGTATATAAGTATACGTGGTCATTCCCTCATTTCTGATAATTTTTTTTTCTTAACAATGAGGCAAATTACATTCAGATATGTAAACTATGATTATAATTTTTAGTTCAAATGTTCAACACTATAATGCCTAAAAACTGTGGTGTTGATATGAAATTTACTTGGTAATCACACTTTGTGTCCATTTATCATAGAACTTCTTTGATTTCCCCTTAAACATTTTCTCAAGTACGGTCTCTCTCTTTCTCTCTCTCTCTCTCTCTCTCTCTCTCTCTCTCTCTCTCTCACACACACACACACACACACACACACAGAGTTTATTTCTGATGCAATCTACTTCCATATAGAGATTTAATAGAGACTTAAAATTTCCTGAAATGACTTAATGTCCCACTAATGGAGTCTATGCTTTAAATTCACTTTAGGAAAAGGAACACTGCAAAATACATTGCAGAATTAGAAGAAAATTCTGTATCAATTGTTACCTTCTGAAAAACTATACTATTGAGTAGAGACAAAGAAGGTATAAACAGGTAAAAGAAAAGACTAAAAAGAAAGAAGGAAAAAATACCTGGCAAAAAAAAAGAAAGAAATTATTTCATCTTACAGCATTCTAATATTTTTGTACTGTAAAGCATATCTCATGATGTTATGAAGTATTCATCACTGTTTTGTCAGTGTCACACATCTGACTCCTTTCCAGTACTCTCTGCTGAGTCTGAGGTGCTCTGTGTATGATCTATGTGTTTTTCCATGAGTCAGCTTCAATCAGGCTATTGGGAAAGAAACCTGGCAGTACCATTTTCTTTACAGGACAGAACAGAGCTAAGTGCTTTCTCTAGAAATACCTAAAGGTATTTTCTAGAGTTGTTTTATGCTGTTGATCACATGGCCACCAATATATTGTTATGCCCTTGATGAGATCTGGCAAAAACTCACCTCACAAATAGTACTACTAAATGTAATGGCTCTTATGCATAGATTTTCTAGATGCCATTCTAGATCTAGTTGCCTTGGCAGTCTTTTGTATACGTTTACTTGTTTTCTGTGTGTGGGCCTCAAGTTTTGTACTTTTTCTAGAGCGGTAAGGACTGATGATGCTATTTTTTTTTTTTTCTGTTTATGTAGTGTTTACACACAGAGGGCTGTTAGTAAAACCCTTCTGCTGTCTGCAGGAGCATCTCCCCTCTTTAATTTCCTTTTTTATCACTGTCCTTGAGAAATAGCATTAGGTGTCACCTCTCATATGAAAGAGGTGTGTTGGGGGTGTGGCTTGGGAGGGTCTCCTCTCATTCTCTCGTAGTGTTTGTTTCCTTTCAGGACTTCCCAGATCATGTTTATGTATTTTTTCTCTTTGATCTTTCTTTTTTTTTTTTTTAGTTCTTGTCCTGCTTGCTGTTTTCATTTGTATCCTATTTGTCTCCTAGTTTATCTTCTCCACTGGAAACTTTTATTTCATAAACCTGTTTCATTTACCTTTTCTCACATCTTGACATGTGAGTTTCTAATCACAGGCACCCCATTTTCGTGCCTCCACTCTGCAAGCTTCCACTTGTTAGTAAAATTTTGACAACTTTAAAATATTTTTAAGCCAATATGTCTGTTTCTGTGCTACACATATTCTGTACCCAGGATCCCTGTTTCTCATGATTATGTACTGCAATTTTTGAGGGCAAAATATGTGAAGTTTTGCAGAGGCTTAAAATGTTAGACACGGCTTTTTCTTCAAGTGAGTGAGTGATAACAACTGTTTGTCTCTCAGAGAACTAAAATTTGGAACTAAGGAGGGAGTTTGTTTCTCATGAATAATTTAAGCCCAAAGGGGAAAAGAGAACAAATGTTAACACCTCACTCTCCAGAAAAATTTAAGTTTGGAAAAGCTAGACTAAAGTTCACCCGAAAGCATAGTTCCTACTGCCAAACAACCCAATTGGCTATAGTTTTCATAAACACACAGGCAAACACACACACACACACACACACACACACACACACACACACACAAATCTGACTACACACACACAAATTTCAGCTTTGAGAAATAGAAGACAAAGAAATAGTGACTAAAAAGGAGTATATTAGTACTTAAGGCTTACAAACCACTTATAGCCCTTTAGCCTTCTTTTGTAATTTTTGTATGACTTTATTACATTTTTCCATCCGAAGTAATAGATAACCCACACACTAATATTGATATAAACTCCCCCAACGCTTACTAGCTACTGTTCTTTACAAGATATTTTAAGTGAGTGAGGTGTGTACCTATGTAACAATCTTGCATGTTCTTCACATGTACCCCCAAACCTAAAATGCAATAAAAAGTATATATATTAAAAAAAAAAAGAAAAGTTATAAGGTAAAGTAGTTTTCATTTAAATTCTATTTATTCATTGTATGTGCAAAGTACTGTCACAGAAATGCAGAGTATCCAGTTTTAGACTCAGGTACCCAGACAACATCTACCTAAGTTAATGTACCTTCTTGTTAATTATGGACTCATGGATGTTGATATATGACATATATTCCATACTTGAACAAGTCATTTCACACATTTATTTTTTTATGTAGTTAATTATTCTCTACTCTGAGCTACTATAGATTTAATAATAAGTAAGATGTAATCGACTTTTTAATTATTTTTTAAGATGCACATTTTCTACATTTTTAAAATCTCTGAAATTGGAATGCATTTTTATCACTACAATACAGGCCAATATATTTAGTATTTGTATTCTCTTCTATTTGTAGGAATAATACATGATTTAAAAGTCAAATCTAAAAAAGAGTTTTCAAAAGGTATAAAACAAAAATATAAGTCATGTAAACACATTCTATAAAGTTGGACTTAAAAAATATCTTAGAGGTAAATAAAATAATTATGTGTCTTACATTTAGTGATGTTTCAGATTACATGAAAAATCATAGTTTCTAGCTTACACAGAACAAAATTTTGCTCCCAACATTAACAGTTTGAAGATACTCAATATCTTAGAATTTATTTTTAAAACATGAATTATTTTGTTTTAAGCTAATCAAACTTTTAAAATTTTATTGTATCAATGATGAACATCTATTTAATATTTTAAAGTTTTATTTATAAATTACTGTTAAGCTGCTTTTTTTTTTTTAGAATTAAAGTGTTTATTTACAAATGATCTTTGACAAACCTGACAAAAACAAGCAATGGGGAAAGGAGTCCCTATTTAATAAATGGTGTTGGGAAAACTGGCTAGCCATGTGCAGAAAGCAGAAACTGGACCCCTTCCTGACACCTTACACTAAAATTAACTCCAGATGG
>CAUYUD010069868.1:0-48164 GCA_963575295.1 Alouatta caraya | reverse complement strand
ATTGTGGCACTGTTTGCAATAGTAAAGACTTGGAACAAACCCAAATGCCCATCAATGATAGACTGAATAAAGAAAATGTGGCACATATACACCATGGAATACTATGCAGCCATAAAAAAGGATGAGTTCATGTCCTTTGCAGGGACGTGGATGAAGCTGGAAACCATCATTCTCAGCAAACTGACACAAGAACAGAAAACCAAACACTGCATGTTCTCACTCAAAAGTGGATGTTGAACGATGAGAACACATGGACACAGGGAGGGGAGCATCACACACTGGGTCCTCTCAGGGGGTCAGGGGACTAGGGGAGGGATAGCAGGGGATGGGGTAATTGGGGAGGGTTAGCTTTAGGAGAAATACCTAATTTAGATGACGGGGGGATGGATGCAGCAAATTACCACTGCACGTGTATACCTATGTAACAAACCTGCAGGTTCTGCACATGTACACCAGAGCTTAAAGTATAATAATAATAAAAAAAGATGGGCTAAAACATGAATATAAGGATAGATAGATATTTCAAAGAGAAAAAAAAAGGTAGGTATATGTAAAATAGGTGAAGGGTGGGGACAAACCAGAGAAAAGCATACCAAACAGGAAGATAAGTTCTCAACCCAGTTTAAGGATATAACTTGTTGCTTCGCTTTCAGGCTTTAAACTGTCTTCAGCTTGGAGGTGGAGTTTCACTGGGGATCTGCCTCTATCTGCCTAGGCATTTGGCTGCTTTCTGTCTCTGTTAGTGCCAGTGAAAATCCTCCAAAGCAGTGAGCATAGCTAGCATTAGATTTGGTTTTGAATATCATTGTCCACTTAAAGGGATAGGGTTCCTAAGAGAAATATCTGATTCCAGGATGGGGAAGGAAAAGTTCAGATATGCTTGAAAGATTTTCCTGTGCTAGAAAGCAAGGAATTCCTCCAAGAATCAGAGGACCATGTCAAAAAGGGACACAGGAGTCAGCTTTAAGAAGCTCCCATTGATCAAATCTTGTACAAAAACACCATTTAAAAAAAATGATACAAATGGATTGTACCCCACCGAATTAAATAGTCCATTGTGATGAATGAATAATTAAAAGCTTTTGAGAAAAAGAATATTTATCTAGCTTCACATGTTATTAATTACAAAGTAAAAAGAGTAATGTGACAATGGATAACCTGACAAACATCATCTTAATCAAAAGATCAAAGAGAATATCAGCAGTAATGAGACAAATCAAAACTTCTGCATCATTTTATAGGATGGAATGATAAGACTGTACCATCAGTTTTGTATACTGTTGCCAAAAATGCGTAACTTGCATCTAATCATGAGAAAACATCAGATAAAACCAAACTGAGTGACATTCTGCAAAACAACACTCCTGTCATCTTTAAAATTTAAGGCCGTGAAAACCTTTTTAAGGAAAGACTGAGAAAATGGTCCAAGCTAAAAGAGACATGACAGCTAAATGCAACACATAATTCTGAATTGTACCCTTTTGGTAAAGAGAATTAGTTGGACAATAATTGGTTAGACTTTATTGGATTGTATATAAAGTATCAGTGTTGGTTACCTAATTTTGATGTTGATACTGTGGTTGTATTTGAAAAATGTACTCACTTATAGGAAGTCCACACTGGAGTATTTTGGATTATAGGGAACCAGGATGGCAAATAATTCTCAAATGATTCAGGTGAAAAGCTATTTTTATTGTTGTTTATAACATATCTCTAAGTTCATAGTTATTCCAATTTTTTAAGAAGACATTATTATTAAAGTGTCAATGACACATCAGCATAAGCAGTGACAAATCCAAAAATATTTGTATAACCTAAAATTGTGTAACATAAAGAATAATAGAAGATAATTTAGAGCATGTCTATGCTAGGCATGATTCCAATCATTTTTTGTAAATGTCAGCTAATTTAATTTCACAACAAAACTACTGTGGACCGTAAAAAGCAAATCTGCTGTGCATAACGGTTACACAACTTTTCCAAACTTCGATCAAATGTAGGTGTCAACATTGGGATTATATTTATATAAAATGTTTATAGCCTTTCTAATCATATAGAAATGTAACTGGCCCAGAGTAATTGTTCTCTGAGATTTTCTTTAATACTACCTTTATTCAAATGAAAGTCTTTGATCCTTTTAAACCATTACATCAAGCTTCCAATATAGGAGTTTGTCCAGGGTTAAGATGGGTCCTTCCAAAGGGAGTCACAGAAAGGCTCCCTGCTAAAGTAAACAAGTGCAAACAGCAGGAACAATCGCAGCATAATTATTTAGAGAACTGGTTGAGTTCTCAACTCAGTCTCTCAACTCAGCACAGTTGAGTCATTAAAGTTGTCTTTTCCCCTTTCTATTTTTTATGTGTGTAGAGTATGATCGCAATTGGCGGTCATAGAAGAGCTTAGGCATTAGACAAGACCTAAAAGCTGTTCTTTCAAGACAGTAGACAATCTTTTTGGAGAGAGATTCACAATGAGTATTGGGATATAAATAATAATAATAAAAACTTACATTATCAATAACACACTAAAAAAGCACAAAAGAAAGTCAGTTCTACTCGGAAATCAAATGTTCTAAAGTGAATGAAGTCCTATTTACAGCTGCAGTGAGGAAGAAAGACCACTAGACTGCCCATGCCACATATTCACAGGAAACATTGCAAGTCTACTTAGAACCAGGAGTTAACTTTCCTTCCCCTCACCCACTTCCAAAATGTAATGACTATTGAAGACAAAGCATAACATAAATATTTTTTAAAACTCAAATTATTCTTTCATTTATAAACACTCTGAAAACCAGAGTATCAAACATTTTAAATAAACTATTAGCAAGAAAGAATGAGGATCAAGATGGATATTCAGAGATCACCAATGGAAAAATGGACAAAGGATATGAACAGTCAGTTAAAAAGAAAACCTCAATTGCTAGGAAGGAAGTAAACAATTTTCAAACTGAGGAAGAAAAAACTCAATCTCAGTTTATAGATAGTTCTGCCTTACATGCAGGCATCACCAGAAGTGGACAGCTGTATCACTTCAACCCTATCACAGGGTTGCTTTGAAGGACACTGAAGAAGGGAAATCATTCCAGGAGGCCAACTGTAAGCAATGCATGTAGGGGTTCAGTTTGCCTGGAAAAAAGGATGGTCGGATATATGGATTTGTGCTAATATAGGAGCTGTATTCCATGTGAGTACTCATCAAATGATGACTTCAGGAAAGAAAGATTTTAGTAAACAGGTAGAGGTTAAACCAATCTGAGGACATCAGTCAACATTATTCCCTAGCCACCTAAGTCATTGTCCAGTGAAATAATGAATAAAGTGATCATAGCAGCAGATAGGGAGGTTATGCACTAAACACCATGAATTGTCACTCACTAACACCCATCTGGCTACAGCCAACTGCTAAGTTCCCTGTCTTCCAAAAGCATAGACCAACACTGAGCCCTTGATATGGCATAATTCTTCAAAAGAATCAGCTAGCTACTTGGTAGCAGGTTGATTAAATTGGATTGTAATATGCTTTAGCTGTGTTCCCACACAAATCTCATCTTGAATTATAGTTCCCGTAATCCCCACATGTCATTGGAGGGACCTGGTGAAAGGTAATTGAATCATGGGAACGGGTTCCCCTATGCTATTCTCATGACAGTAAGTTCTCACAAGATCTGATGGTTTTGTAAAGGGCTTCCCCCTTCATTTGACTCTCTTCTCCTTCCTGCCACCATGTGAATAAAGACATGTTTGCTTCCCCTTCCATCATGATTGTAAATTTTCTGAGACCTCTCAGCCCTATGGAATTTTAAGTCAATTAAACCTCTTTATAAATTACTCAGTGTTGGGTATTTCTTCACAGCAGCATGAGAATGCAGTAGTATCATAAACTGTTACCAGTAGAGTGGGGTGCTGCTATAAAGATACCTGAAAACGTGGAAGCAACTTTGGAGCTAAGTAACAGGCAGAGGTTGGAACAGTTTAGAGGACTCAGAAGAAAAATGAGGGAAAATTTGGAACTTCCTAGAGACTTGTTGAATGGCTGATCAAAATGCTAATAGTGATATGGATAATGAAGTCCAGGCTGAGGTGGTCTCAGATGGAAATGAGGAACTTGTTAGGAACTGCAGCAAATATGACTATTGTTGTGCTTTAACAGAGAGTAGTGGCTTTTTGCTCTGCCCTGGAGTTCTGTGGAATTTTGAGCTTGAGAGAGACAGATGATTTGAGGAATCTAGTGGAATAAATTTTCTAAGTGAAAAAGTGTTCAAGAGGAAGCAGAGTATAAATTTTGGAAAATTTGCAGCTGACAATGTGATAGAAGAGAAAACCCCATTTTGTGGGGAGAAATTCAAGCCTGCTGCAGAAATTTGCATAAGTAACAGGGAGCCAAATGTTAATCGCCAAGACAATGGAGAAAATGTCTCCAAGGCATATCAGAGACCTTCACAGTAGTTCCCCCATCACAGGCTTGAAGGCCTAGGAGAGAAAAATGGTTTCCTGTTCTGGGTCCAGGGCCCTACTGCTATGTGCAGCCTCAGGACTGACTCTCAGCTTCTCTACAGCCATGGCTAAAAGGGGACAAGGCACAGCTTGGGCTGTAACTTTAGGGGGTGCAGGCCTTCAGCCTTGGTAGCTTTTATGTGGTGTTAAGCCTGTGGGTGCACAGAAGTCAAGAATTGAGATTTGGGAACCTCTGCCTAAATTTCAGAGGATGCATGAAAACACCTGAATGTCCAAACAGAATTTTGCTGAAGGAGCAGGGAAGCCCCTCATGGAGAACTTCTGCTAGGTGTTGGTGCCCCCACACAGAGTCCCCACAGGGCACTGCCTAGTGGAGCTGTGAGAAGAGGGCCACCATCCTCTAGATCCCAGAATGGGACTGACGGCTTGCACTGTGCACCTGGAAAAATTGCAGCCACTCAATACCAGCCCATGAAAGCAGCTGGGAGGGAGCATGGCTCCCTCCCATGGGCTGGTACCTTACAAAACCACAGGGTCAGAGCAACTCAAAGCTGTGGGAGCTCACCTCTTTCATCAGCAAGACCTGGATATAAGACATGGGGTCAAAGGACATTATTTTGGAGCTTTAACTTTTAATTACTGCCTCACTGGATTTTGAACATCCATGGGACCAATAGCCTCATCACTTTGGCCAATTTATCCTATTTGGAATGGATATATTTACCCAATTTCTGTACCTCCATTGTATCTAGGAAGTAACTAACTTGTTTTCAATTTTATGGGCTCCTAGGCAGAAGGGACTTGCCTTGTCTCAGATGAGACTTTGGACTTGGACTTTTGAGTTAATGCTGGAATGAGTTAAGACTTTGGGAGACATTATTATGTTTTGAAATGTAAGAACATGAGATTTGAGAGGGACCAGGGAGCAATTATATGATTTGGCTGTGTTTCCACTCAAATCTCATCTTCATTGTAGTTCCCATAATCCCCACATGTTGTGGGAGGGTCCCAGTGGGAGGTAATTGAACCATAGGGGCAGTTTCTCCCATGTTTATTCTCATGATAGTAAGTTTTCACAAAATCTGATGGTTTTATAAAGGGCTTCCTCCTTTGCTCAGATCTCATTCTTCTCCTTCCTGCCATCATGTGAAGAAGGACATGCTTGCTTCCCCTTCCACCAGCATTGTAAGTTTTCTGAGGCCTCCCCAGCCCTATGGAACTGTGTGTCAATTAAACCTCTTTTCTTTATAAATTATCCAGTCTTGGGTATTTCTTCATAGTGGTATAAGAATGGACTGATACAGATTGCTTCCATCTTGGAAGGGACAGTGTTTTGTTCTTACTGGAATATACACTAATGACTATAGATTTGCCTTCTCCATCCTTAATGCTTCTAGCAAAACTACCATCTCTGGACTTACACGATGCCTTATCCTCCATCATAGAATCATACACAGCGTCACTTCTGACCAAGAAATTCATTTTATAGCAAATAAAATGTAGCAGTTTGTCCATGCTTATGGTATTCACTGGTCTTACTACCACTCTAAAGCAGTTGGCTTAATAGACTAATGCAATGACCTATAGAAGGTTGTTAAGAGCCAGTTGGATGGCAACATCTTGCAGTTCTAAGGCAATGTCCTCAAGTATGCAGTATATGCTCTCAATTTTTGATCATTAGATGATGTTGTTTCTCCAAGAGCCAAGATGTATGGATCCAGGAACCAAAAGAAGGAAACAGGAATAAATGCTTCTACTTAACAAGACAAGGATGCCCACTAAAATAAAAATTACTTAAAATTTCCCTACAAAAACTAATCAGTATATTTATAAAAGAGGAAGAAAATATTAGTATAGAAATTAAAAATGATAGAATATCATTGTTTGTAGATAATTGTATCTTGAGAAATGTAATAGAATTAGTGAACTATCATAAAAAGAAGAAATTTCAGAGAGAGGAATAGATATATAACTCATAAATATAAATCATTGGCTTTTCTTTATACAAAAAAAGCTGTATTATAGGTGGAAGCTACAATATGAAAGGAGCAAGAACTATAGAAAGAAAACCTCAAAAGGCAGCTACAGATAAGAAAATAACACATGAACAAATAGAACAGCGTTACCTGATCTTAGATAAGAAGATTCAATATGACAATGCTCCCATCTCCTAGTAAGTTAATTTGTAAACATATCACAATCCTAATAAGAATAAAAATGAAGTGTTTTTAACTAGACAGACAGATTCAAAAGTTTTTTATGTAGCAGCAAAATATCAGACAAAATATGAAGAAAAAATAGTAATAAGGGGGACTATACCAAGTAAATATCAAATTATGCTATAAAACTATATAAGCAAAAACAAAGCAGTAGTGGCTCATGAAAATCATAATGTATTTCAAAAGTCCAGAAATAGACTCATTTATATATATGTGTGTATATATGAGAATTTCACATATATATATAAAAATTAAATAACAAACAATGTGGAAAAGATTTGCAATTCAATAAACAATGTTATGGAAACTGAGTATTTACTCCATATCTCAAAGTAAAAATGAAAACCAGTTGGATCACAAATCTCAATGTGAAAGGAAAAAAATTAAAAAGAAAATCAAAACTATTAAAGTATGAGAAGAACCTGTATTATTCTCAATAAGATCAGAAGGGAGAAGGCCTTCTATGATGGAAAGCTGACAGAGAGATACAGAAGGCTGCTCCATTGCCTCAAGGTAGGATGAACTTTGTATAGTTTGTGCTCCAGAAATTGTGTATGATCAGATTGAAGCTAGTCTCCAGTCCAGACCACACCTGCTCTAATCTGCTGCTGTTATTGCACCTTTTCCTAAGAGCACTTGGAAATATATCATGTAAACAAGAATTTCTGTCTCAGGATCTGCTTCCAAGGAACTGGACCCAAAACACTGCTGAATTTATTGTCTACTAGAAAATTTACTTAAAAGTTAAAATAAAATGTATGTTATGAGTTCTGGTTACAAGTTAGTTTTACTGCTCAGCACATCATGGTTATTTATTTTATTCTTTGAAATCCAACTGAAGTCTTGTGAATTTCTTCATAAAAGCAAACCGGATAATTTAAAAATGGGCCTCAAGCGTAGTCATGTTCTGGTCCACAAGGCCTTATTAACATGATCAACTACCACTGTTTGAGGTAAAATTCCAAAACTGTGAGAATCTCTTCTCTGATGTCAAGAGTGAGAGACGGGTGAGGGGGGAGATTTGATTCCATGTTTCTTAATGTCTGGTATTGGGAATCATGGGGCAATAATACTGAAGACTCAATCCAGGATACCACTGTCCTACAAGACTGCATAAGATAAGATCTCTGCTTTCCTGACCAGCTCCCCAGCCTCTACATTCTCAACAAAAATATCATGTGAAAATATTGAGAAGAGGATTGTATTTGAGGTGCTATTATGTTTAAATTCTATATGCCAGCCCAGTTTTGTCAAAAGTTTGACTGATTTCTCCTAATCCCAACAGAGATTGACAGTTCATAGAAGTTTTACTTTTCTGCCTGTCCAATCCCAGTCTCAGCATCTGTCCCTTAATATAAAGGCACCCTCCATCTCTTGACTAATAAGCAAGGTATCTTCCCAGTGATATGTAATTCTATTAGGTTTTTTTGTATTGATAGTTCTTTGGTGATTTTAAAGAAAAGTATAAATATTAAGTTTATCTGGAAGTATTTTATTGTTATAGCAAAAGTAAAAATCTTCATGTCTTTCAACTTTCTAATAAGCAGTAGAACCCCCAACCCTACCTCTAATTATTTCCAACATTGTTATGAAAGTTCTTTCAATATAATATGGTACAAAACATGGTAAGAAATAAAGATTTGTATATCAACTGAATGCGTATCAGAACACTTAAGAGCATCACTTGAAACTAGAACAAATAAATTCAAAAGTAGTTGGAATGCAAAATAAACATATAAAAATAATTTTCCTGGCCAGGTGCAATGGCTCATGCCTGTAATTCCTGCCCTTTGGGAGGCTGAGGCAGGTGGATCACCTGAGGTCAGGAGTCCCACATCAGCCTGGCCAATATGATGAAATCCATATCTACTAAAAATAAAAAATTAGCTGGGTGTGGTGATGGGCACCTATAATCCCAGATATTCAGGAGGCTGAGGCAGGAGAATAGCTTGAACCTGGGAGGCGGAGGTTGCAGTGAGGCAAGAGATCGCACCACTGCACTGCAGCCTGGGAAACAAGAGCGAAGCCCCATATCAAAACAAAAGTAATAATAATAATAATTTTCCCATATAATATAATTAACATAGAAAAGACAACAGAATAAACGCTTGTCAATAATAACACCTATGACGAGAAACAAATATTTAAAAATAAACTTTAAAAATGAGTAAGGTCTTTAAAAAATTTACAAATAATGTTAATAATTTGAATAAATGAAGAAGTATACCTTTTCACTAGATAAACTAAACATTGTTTTCAAAATTCCATTTGTTGAGGATTGTTTTATAGAAGAATGTAATTTCAATCAAAATTGAGGTTACTTGTAATTTCAGATGAGGAGGGCAATCTAAATCTCATTGAAGGTGATATTTAAGACAAGGCCTGAAGGAGGTAAAGAGGCACATGAAGAGATCTAGGTGGGATTATTCCAGGCACAGGAAACAGAGGCCCTGAGATATGCAAAAGCCCCGAGAGATGGAAAGTGGATTAGGAATAAAATCATAATAGGAGGTTAATAGAGAAAATATTAGAGAGAAAATGGGATCAGAGCTTGTCAGCCACTGAAAGAGCTTTTCTCTGAGTAAAGTGGCAAATGCATGGAAAGTTTTAAACATGGAATAACATAGAATAAGCTACATTTTAATATCATCCACTTCATTGCTGAGTTACAAATAGGTCAGTATGTGACAAAAGTAGAAGAAGGAAAACTAGTTAAAAAGTTATTATAAAGTTAAAAATCTTTAACATATACACTTAAAAGGTAATAAAATTATTATAGATAACTAAACAAAGAAAAATACAATATTTAAAAACTGAAATAGCAGAAGAAATGTACCTCAATACAACTAAGGGCATATGTGACAAACCCACAACTAACATCATACTTAACGTTTAAAAGTTGAAAGCCTTTCCTCTAAGATTAGGAACAAGACAAGGATGTCCACTCTCACCACTTCCATTCAACACAGTATTAGAAATCCTAGCCAGAGCAATTACACAGGAGAAAGAAATAAAATCCATACTAACTGGAAAGGAAAAATTTAAATTGCCCCTGTTTTCAGATAACACAATTTTATACATAGAAATTCCTAAAGGCTTCACCAGAAAATTCTTGTAAATAATAAACAAATTCAATGTAGCTTCAGGATACAAAACCAACATACAAAAATTCACAGTGTTTCTTGACACTAATAATGAACTACCAAAAAAAATAAATAAATAAAAAATAAAGAAAGAAACAAAACGAATTGCATTCACTGGCACTACAAAGAAAATAAAATAGATATGAATAAATTTAACCAAGAATGTGAAAGTCCTGTACACTGAAAACTATAAAACATTAATGAAAGAAATTGAAGAGGACATAAATAAATGAAAAATATTCCATATTTATGGAATTAGAAGAGCTAATATTATTAAATGTCCATACAACCCAAAACAATCTTCAGATAGAATGCAATCTCTATCAAAATATCAAACACATCTTTACAAAAATAAACAAAACAATCCTGAAATTTACAGAGAACCACAAAAGACCCTGAATAGCCAAAGCAATTTCTGAGCAAAATTAAAGCTAAAGGCATCACACTACCTGACTTCAAAATATATTACAAAGCTATTGTAACAAAATCATCATTGTACTGGAATTAAACAAAACACATGAACTAATGGAACAAAATAGTGAAGCCAGAAGTAAATCCACACATTTATAGCCAACATATTTTTCAACAAAGGTACCAGAACACACAATGGGGAAAGAACAGTCTCTTCAATAAATTATTTAGGTAAACTGGATATCCACATGCAATGGGATGAAACTAAACCATTATGTCACATAATATACAAAAGTAAACTCAAAATGTCCCAAAGGCATTTTGAGTTTACTTTTGTAATTATATACTTTAAATTATAACTTCAAACTATGAAATGCCTAAAAAATACGTTGGAGAAAACCTCCATGACATTGGTCTGGGCAATGATATTTTGGAAATTATCCAAAAAGCACAGGCAATGAAAGCAAAAATAGACAAATGGGATTACATTCAACTACAAAGCTTTTCCAGAGCATAGGAAACAATCAACATAGGAAAGATACAATCTCCAGAACGGGAGAAAATATTGCAAACCAAATAGTACATCTCACAATGGGTTAATATCCAAAATATATAAGAAAATCAAACAACTCAATAGCAAAAAGAAAAGTGATTCAAGTAAAAAAAAAACTAGGCAAAGAACCTGAATAAACATTAATAGAAAGAAGACATACCAATGGCCAATGGGAAAATGAAAAATGCTTACTATCATTAATAATAAGGGAAATGCAAACTAAAACTGCAATAAGATACCACCTAACCCCTGTTAGAATGGCAATTATCAAAAAGACAAAAGATAAAAGTGTTGGCAAAGATGTGAAGAAAAAAGCAACTTTTCACAGTGTTAGTGGGAATGTAAATTAGTGCAACCATTGTGGTAAACAGAATGGAGATTCCTCCAAAAATTAAAAATAAAACTACCATATAATCCAGCAATCCCACTACTAGATATATATCCAAAGGATATGAAATCAGTATGTTTAAGAGATATCTGCATGCCCATATTTATTGGAGCATTACTCACAAGGGTCAAGATATGGAAGCAACATAGGCATCCATCAATAGATGAATGGATAAAGAAAATGTAGTATATATGTATGGTATTGTTTGTCTCTGTGTTCTCATCCAAATCTCATCTCAAGTTGTAATCCCCACCATCCCCATGTGTCAAGAGCAGGACCTGGTGAGAGGTAATTGGATCATGGGGGCAGTTTTCCCCATGCTGTTCAAATGATAGTGAGTGAGTTCTCATGAGATCTGATAGTTTTATAAGGGGCTCTTCCCCATTTGCTCTTTTGCTCACTGTTACCTGCTGCCATGTAAAACATGCCTTTGCTTCTCCTTTGCCTTCTGCCATGATTATGAGTTTTCTGAGGCCTTTCCAGCCATGCTGAACTGTGAGTCAATTAAATCTCTTTTCCTTATAAATTACCTAGTCTCAAGTATGTCTTTATAACAGTGTGAGAATGGACTAATATAATGCACAATGGAATACTATTCAACCCTAAAAAAAGGTAATCCTGCCATTTAGCACAATATGGATGAATCTGGGGACATGAATAAACAGAAACAATTTTTTGTCAATTTTAAAAAGTAAAATTTAAAAATTGTTCTAGCTAAAATATGTGAGAAATTTAATTTCACTTATAATAAAACATAAGTGCACAAGAAAGCCTGAAAAACATTATTTAGCCAGCTACCACATTACCAAATATCTTAAAGCTTATAGCAGTATGAGCTGGCTAGCATGCATCCAATTTCAAGAACTGCTAGAAAAGAAACAAACCCATTGACTTTGTAATTCTCATTCAAGTTATCTATTTTAAGATGATCAGAAATTTGGAAACTAATTTTTGCAAAAAGATATTTATTCTTCTTATTTATTCTATGCACTTGCAATGAACAACCTGAAAACCAAACTAAGAAAACAATTCTATTTACAATAGCATTGAAAGAATATACTACTTAGAAACAAATTTGACGATAAAGTTCAATACTTGTACACTGAAAACTACAAAATATTATTGTAAGAACTTAACAAAGACTTAAGTAAATGGAAAGACCTTTTATGTTCATAGGTTGAAAAAAGTAATACTGTTAAGATGGCAATACTCTCTAATGTGATCTACAAATATAGTGCAATCTTTTCTAATTTACATTCCCAGAAATCTTCTTCGAAATTCCAGTGGCCAGTTTTGCAGAAACTGACAAGCTGGTTTTAAGATTTACATAGAAATGCAAGGAACCGTGAATAGCCAAAACAATCTTCAAAAGGAACAAAGTTGGAGGACTCATGCTTTCTCATTTTAAATCTAACTGTAAAGTTATAGTAGTACTGTGTCATACTGGCATGAGACTGGACAAATACATCAAGGGAACAGAACTAAGATTTAAGAAACAAACCCATTATATATGGTCAATTCATTTTAGACAAGGATGCTAAGACAATTCAATGGGAAAAGAATACTCTTAAATAAATTACCTGGGAAAACTTGATATACACATTCAAAAGAATAAATTTTTATTGATACAAAATAATTGTACATATTTATGAGGTCTATGTGATGTTTTGATACATGTATACAATGGGTAGTTATTACATCAGGGTAATTAGGATATTCACACCTTGAACATTTATATGTTGAGAACTTTCCAAATCTTCTCGCTATTTTGAAATATACAGTATATCACTGTTAATTATAATCACCCTAATGTGCTATCAAATACTAGAAGTTTCTATCTAGCAGTATTTTTCTGTGATTAACCAAATATCTTTTTATACCCCCTCCCTTCTACACTTCCATCCTCTGGTAACCATGACTGTGCTCTCTACCTCCACAAAATCAATTCGTTTCGCTCCCACATATGAGTCAGAACATGTGATATCTTTCTATGTTAGTCTTATTTCACTAAATATCTTCCATTTTCATACATGTTGCTGCAGATAGGAGGATTTTATTCTTTTGTATGATTGACTAATTCCATTGTGTATATGTACCACAATTTTCTTTAACCATTCATGTGTTGATATATTCTTAGGTTACTTCCATACCTTGACTATTGCAAATACTGTTGCCATAAACATGGCAGTGCAGACATCTCTTTGATACATTGATTTCTTTTCTTTTGGATATATCCAGCGGTGGGATTGCTGAATCATATGGTAGATCTACTTTTAGTATTTTGAGGAAACCACTCCATACTGTTTTCCATGGTGACTTTACTAACTTATGTTCCCAGCAACAGTATACAAGTGTTTATATTTCTCTGCATATGCAACAAGTCTTTTTTTCTTCTTTTTGATTATGGTCATTCTAACTGGGTTGAGATGATAATTTGTTGTGATTTTTATTTGAATTTCTCTCATGATTAATGATGTTGACAGTTCTTCCACATAGCTGGTAGCCATTTGTGTGTCTTCTTTGGGGAAATAACTATTTTTATTATTTGCCCTATTTTAATCAAATTATTTGTTTTTGTTCTATTGGGTTGGTCAAGATTCTTATAAATTCTGGTTATTAACTTCTTATTGGATGTATAGTTTGAAAATATTTTCTCCCATTCTGTAGGTTGTCTCTTCCCTCTTTTATCTCTTTCCTTTGCTCTGAAGAAGCTTTTTAGATTGAAGTAATCCTATTTGTCCAATTTGCTTTTGTTGCCTGTGATTTTGAGGTCTAAACAACAACAAAAAATTTCCTAACCCAGTGTCCTGAAGTGTTTCCTCAATGTTTTCTTCTTATAGTTTTATAGTTTCAGATCTTAAATTTAAGTCTTTAATTTATTTTTATTTAATTGTTGTATATGGTGACAGGGGCCTAGTTTTATTCTTTTGCACATGGAGATCCAGTTTTTCCAGCACTGCTTACTAAAGAGTAAATGTCCCTTCCACAGTATATGTTCTTGGTTCCCTAATGTAAAATGAGTTGGCTGTAAATGTGTAGATGTATTTCTGCCCTTGCTGTTCAGTTCCTTAGGTCTATGTATGATTTTTCAGCCTTCACTCAGCTCCCACCCTCCCAACTTTTGGAGTCCCAAGTGTCTATTACTTCTATCTTTATGTCCATGTGCACCCATTGTTTAGCTTTCACTTATAAGAAAGAACATGAAGTATTTGGTTTTCTGTTTCTGAGTTAGTTCACTTAGGATAATGGCCTCCCGGTTCATCCATGTTGCTGCAAATTACATAATTTCATTGCTTTTATGGATTTGTAATATTACATGGTGTATATATACCACATTTTGTTTATCTAGTCACATGTTGGTGGACACCTAGGTTGATTCCATGACTTCACTATTGTGAATAGTGCTGCAGCGAACATGTGCATACAGTGTCTTTCCTTTTTTTCTTTTTTTTTTCTTTTTTTATTTTTTTTCTTGAGATGGACTCTTGCTCTGTTGCCCAGGCTGGAGTACAGTGGTGCAATCTCGGCTCACTGCAACCTTCATCTCCCTGGTTCAAGCTATTCTCCTACCTCAGCCTCTCGAGTAGCTGAGACTACAGGCACACACTACCATGCCTGACTGATTTTTGTATTTTTAGTAGAGACAAGGTTTTACCATATTAGTCAGACTGGCATTGAACTCCTGAACTCGTGATCTGCCCATCTTGTCCTCCCAAAATGCTGAAATTACAGACGTGAGCCACTGTGCCCAGCCACAGGTGTTTTTTTTTTTTTTTTTTTTTTTGATAAAATGATCTCTTTCTCTTTGGGTAGATAGCCACTAGTGGAAACGCTGGATCAAATGGTAGGTCTATTCTCAGTTCTCTGAGAAATCTCCACACTATTTTCGATAGAGACTGAGCCAATTTACATTCCCCCAAACAAGGTATAGGCCTTCCCTTTTCTCTGCATCTATACGAAAGTCTGTTGTTTTTTGACTTTTTAATAATAGCTATTCTGATTTGTGTGAGATGGTATCCTATGGTTTTGAATTGGATTGTTCTGATTATTAGTGATGTTGAGGATTTTGTATGTGTTTGTTGGCTGCTTGCATTTCTTTTTTGAGAAATGTCTATTTATATCCATCGCCCAGGTTTTATGGAGTTGCTTTTTTCTTGTTTAAGTTCCTTGTAGATTCTGGATATTAGATTTTTTCAGAGGCATGATTTGCAAATATTTTCCCCATTTTGTAAGTTGTCTGATTACTCTGTTAATTATTATTATTATTATTTTGCTGTGAAGAAGTTTTTAAGTTTAATTAAGTCATTTGCCTATTTTTGACTTTGTTGCATTTACTTTCATAATCTTGATCAGAAATATTTTTGTCTAGGCCAATGTCCAGAAGAGTTTTTCCTAGGTTTCTTTCTAGGATTTGTATTATTTCAGGTTTTATATTTAAGTTTTCAGACTATCTTGAGTTAATTGTTTATATATGGTGAGAAATAGAGGTCTACTTTCATTCTTCTGCATGTGGTTAGCCAATTTTCCCAGCATCATGTATTCAGCAGGGTGATTTTCCCCATTTATTTGTGTCAACTTTGTTGAAGATCAGGTGGTTGTAGGTTTGTGGCTCTATATCTGGGTTCTCTCCTCTGTTCCATTCATCTATGTGTAGTTTCGTACCAGTACTGTGCTATTTTTGTTACTATAGACTTGAAATTATTTGAAGTCAGACATATTCCTCTGAATCTGTTCTTTTTATTTAGCATTGCTTTGGCAATTTAGGCTCTTTTGGGGTTCCATATGAATTTTAGTCTTTGTTCTAATTCTTTGAAAAATGACATTGGTAATTTCATAAGGATTGTGTTGAATCTGCAGATTGCTGAGAAGTGTGGTAATTTTGGTGATACTGACTCTTCCAATCCATGAACATGGGTGGTTTTTCCATGTTTTTGCATTAGCTATGATTTCTTTTATCAGTGTTTTGTAGTTCTTATCGTAGAGCTCTTTCCTCTCCTTGGTTAAATGTATTCCTAAGTATTTTAGTTTTTGTGGCTGTTGAAAATGGAGAGCTGTTCGTTTAATTCTCAGCTTGAACGTTATTGGTGTATGGAAATGCTGCTGCTTTTTGTATGTTAATTTTGTATCCTGAAACTTTACTGAATTTGTTTAAGAATCTAGGAGGCTTTTAGAGGAGTCTTTAGAATTTTCTAATTAAAAGATCATATCATCAGTGAACAAAGATAATATGATGTTCAATTTGGACGCCTTTTATTTCTTTCTCTTACCTGACTTCTCTGGCTAATACTTCCAGTACTGTGTTGAATAGGAGTGGTGAGAATGGACATCCTTGTCTACTTCTAGTTCTTTCAGATTTTCTCTATGCAAGATAATGCTGGCTGTGAGTTTGTCATAGACGGCTTATTATTTTGAGGTGTGTTCCTTCAATGTCTAGTTTTTTGAGAGTTTTCTATTTGAAGGGATGTTGGATTTTATCAAATGCTTTGTCTGCATCTATTAAGATGACCATATGTTTCTGGTCTTTAGTTTTGTTTAGGTAATAAATCACAGTTATTGATTTGTGAGTGTTGAACCACCCTTGTATCTTTTGATGAAGTGGGTTTTATTCCAGGGATGGGTTATATTTTTCATGTGCTATTGGATTTGGTTTTCTAGTGCTTTGTTGAGGATGTTTGCATCTATGTTGATCAGGAATATCAGCCTATTGTTTTCCATTTTTCTCACGTCCTTGCCAATTTTGATGTCAGCGTGATACTGGTTTTGTAGAATGAGTCAGGGAGGAGTCCCTACTCTTCAATTCTATGGAATAGCTTCAGTATTATTGGTACCAACTTTTCTTAGTACTTCTGGTATAATTCAACTATAAATTCATCTGGTTGTGGGCATTTATTCATTGGAAGATTATTTTATTACTGACTTGACTTCATTGCTTATTATTGGCATGTTCAGGATTTCCATTTCTTCCTGGTTCAATTTTAAGAAGTTGTATGTCTCTAGGTGCTTATACATTTTATCTAGGTCTTCTAATTTTTGTGCATAGGAATGTTCACAGTAGTCTCTGATGATTTTTTGTATTTCTGTGGTATTAGTTGTAATGTTCTTGTTCTCATTTCTGATAGTTCTTATTTGAATCTTCTCTCATTTGTGTTGGTTGAAAGCTATTGTTCAAATAATGTTACACTGGGTTACCTCTACATTAAAAAGGGTTTAATATATGCTATATTGCACAAAGGTCACTAAGAAGTGCTATTGCATTCTTAAAACAAAATTAGGTTTTTCTGAAGAAGAACAATTACAGAATAAAAATAGAATTTTAAACATTAAAACTTTGTTGATTAAAATGTGGAAAACAATCAATAAAAGTGTTGGGAGATAAAGTGAAATTTTTAAAAAGTTCCAGAAAGTAAAGCTACAATATAAAATAAAAAGATTGATAAGAGATAAAAAATAAAATTAACCTAGACTATCTAAGATATAACAGGTCTAGAGAGACAAAGAAAGAAAAAAGTGGTAAAGAAGTAATGAAAAAAATATTAAAAGCAAATTTCCCAGAACAAAAAGCCATGAGTCTCCAGATCAAGTGGGCCCACAAAGAGTTCAAAAGAGAGAGGCTTAAAATACCCATTCCAAGGCATTTTTCTCATGATATTAAAAGAAGCAATCTTAAATTATTCCAAAGAAAATAAACATATGTAATATAAATGCCTGAAATCAGAATGGCATAAGATTTTAGGGTTATGTTGAAAGTTAGAGTGTTGTTAAACTGTATTCAAAATTTTGATGGTGAATAAAGTTTAATATAAAATGTTACATATAGGTAAACTATTAAGCAAGTAAAAGGATAACATAAACATTTTTATAGTGCTATATAGTGCTATTCTTTTAAAAAAATTACCTTTCATGAATCCTGTCTTAAGAAGTTACTCCATTATGTTCTATCACAAGAAAAATGAAGTAGGAAACCAAGAAAGAAGAAACATACATTCCTGCCCAAGAAAGTAGTGAAGAGAAATGTTCACATGACAGTACCAGACCTGTTGAGAAATCAAGCCAAGAAGCATGTTTATGAAGGAAGGAATAATATAGAAGAAATATATATAGCTGCTAGATTATTTGACTCCTATGTGCTTTTGAAAAAAATCTGATAGATGTTTGAGAGATCTGTTGGAAAAACTAGTGAGCAAATGTTGGTTGATAGGTATAAATAAGAAACAAAGCAAAAGTAAAATGAAGTAATTATTACTGTACCCCTCTTACAAAGGAGAAATGTTCCGGAAAAAAACATAATCACAGTATACAAATTGGCTCATCAATAAGCAATATTTTCATTTCATAATGATGGACACATCAATTGCTTTTAAAAAATATAACATAAATTATAATTGGAGGATAGAAGAAAGAGAAGATAGTATTGAAATGTAAAAGCTAAATCTTCAACTGTCAAAATAGGTTCATAGGTAATATTTGAAATTGATAAGGAAAGAAATATTATAGTTATATCATTCAGAAATATGATTAGCTAAAAGGATTTAACATAGTTTTACCTGAGGAGGAGGACTGAGAAATAGGGTGGTACATGGCAAGGAAATAAATTTTTTTGTTATAAGACTATCGACATAATTTGACATGTTTTAATGCATTTGTATATACTAATGAAAACAAATCAAAGAGGAAAACTGAAAGCATTTGGAGGATTTAAATTAAAAAGTTAATAAGCACATCAAATAATGTACTTTTAAAATCAAGCTAATATTTTTTGGGGGGGATTGTTTGTATTTTTTAACATTTTCAACATCTTAGAAACTTAATGCATTTTATAATGAATGATATCATCTTTATCAGAATTGGTGTGTTTTATTTCTTACTATAATATAAAATAATGTTTTATATAAACAACATCTTAGATTTGATAAATATGGTTTTTGTATTACTATAAAAAAGCAATAATACATATTCTTTTGTAGCACAGATCACTTCTAAAAAGTAGTCAAGTGTTAATTTATAAAGATTCTGTCACAACCGTGGCCACTGTGGACAATTAGAAGTATCAGGTATAGCAGGTGAAGTAGACACAACAGGTTTAGTGATACAAAACATGATTGTAAAACGAAAAAAGAAAAGAACAAAAATCAATATAGAGTTGACAGCAAGATGCCTATTTTCAGGTGGATATAAATATATGGTTGAAACTTCAGAGTTATCTGCAAATCTACTGAACATAAAGAAAAAATATCAGAAGATCAGAAGAAAAACTGGGAATGATTTTGGAAAATGTCAAATAGTTAAGACCAAATAAAATTAATCTTATATTAGTTATGACATTCTGGACACATGGGCAAATACCTCATTTCAGCTAGTTAACACTGGAGAAGTCTTTCCACTATACAATGGAAGAAATCATATAATTAAATGTGCTGCAAGAAGACAAGATGGGGATTTTACAGAATTCATTGTGGCTTGCAAAGTTGCCATGATAATGCAATGGCAGAAATATTCTTCAGTGTAACCTATTAAGCTTAGGTCTCATAATTTTTCTACATTTTACTGTAAAAAATTACTCAATTACCCTAATGGAAGCTGCAGACTGAAAAAGGACCTTTAGACTACATAATTACAAAAGTGGAAATAATCATTAAAGAATAATATAACAACTCCACAATTATCATGCAGTTTTTACATGAAAAATTCATTATGAACTTCAGCCAGCCAGAGTGATAATGAAGAACAGAATAAGTAAGAACTATAGGATGTGGGAGATGGAAACCAGTGGGTCATCGAAGCCAAAGGAGGACTCACTCTGACTACCCCACTTCTGCTCATCCTGCCCTCCAAAATCTCCTACTGTCACTAAGGATAACTAACTGTTATTTTCATTTTGGGGTATAGAATGTAGGCTCTGTCCTGGAGGTTTTTCCTCTCATTTGGGGTTTAAAAAGTTTTCAAAGATCTTGAACACAAAACATAAAGTTTGATGGATTTTGCTAATCCTCATTTTAATATTTTTTAAGACATTGAGACACAGGCATCTTCAAGTTTTCGATTATCTCCTCATAAGTGAAAAATATAAGAAATAGATATTCTATTTTAAAAAAGCCATCAAACATGCTACTAGTAATATAACAGGCCAGAAGAAAGATTTATTCCTTACCCTGTAAAGAATACATGGTAACATATTTGGGGTTTTAATATAGCTATTTTATTTAATTTCATTTTGGTTATCTTTAAATTTTTAACTTTTAGGTTCAGGAAATACATGTGCTTATTTATAACATGGGTATATTGCATAGTGCTGAGGTTTGGATTATGGCTGATCCTGTCACCCAGGTAGTGAGCATAGTACCCAATAGTTAAATTTTCAACCCTTTCCCCACTCCTACCCTCCTGCCCTCAGTAGTCCCTAGTGTTTAATGTTACCATTTTCATCTTCATTATCACTCAAAGTTTAGCTCCTACTTATAAGTGAGAATATGTGTTGGATTTTCTGTTTCTGAATTAGTTTGCTCAGGATAATGGCCTTCAGTTGTATCCATGTTCCTGCAAAGGATATGATTTCTTTATTTTTTATGGCTGTGATAGTCTTCTGTGGGGTGTGTGTGTGTGTGTGTGTGTGTGTGTGTGTGTGTATATATATATATATATCACATTTTCTTTATTCAATCCATTGTTGATGGACACCTAGGTTGATTCCATGACTTTGCTATTGGGAATGGCACTATGATGAACGTACAAGTGTGTGTGTTTTTTTGGTAGACCGATTTCTTTTCCTTTGGCTACATACCCAGTAATGGGATTGCTGGGTCAAATGGCAGTTCTAAGTTCTTCGAGAAATCTCCAAACTGCTTTCCACAGTGGTGGAACTAATTTACGTTCTCACCAACAGTGGATAAGCTTTACCCTTAATCTGCAGGCTTGACAATATATATATATGTATAATTTTTTACTTTTTGATAATTCCCATTCTGATTGATTTGAGATGGTGTCTCATTGTGGTTTTGATTTGCATTTCTCTGATACTGAAAGATGTTGAGCATGTTTTTATATATTTGTTGGCTGCTTTTATGTCTTGTTTTGAGACGTGTCTGTTCATGTGTTTTGTCCATATTTAATGGGTTTGTTTGTTTGTTTCTTCTTGTTTGAGTTCCTTGTAAATCTGGATGTTAGACCTTTACCACAGGCAAAATTTCCAAATATTTTCTCTCATTCCGTAGGTTGTCTGTTTACTCTGTTGATAGTTTCTTTTGCTGTGTAGAAGTTCTTTAGTTGAATTAGGAAGCACTTAATTGTCACATTTGTTTTTGGGGACTTAGTTATAAATTATTTCCTAAGGCTGATATCCAGAATCGTATTTCCTGGGCTTTCTTCTAGAATTCTTATAGTTCAAGGTCTTCAGTTTAAATCTTTAATCCATCTTGAATTAATTTTTGTATATGGTGATCGATAGGAGTCCAGTTTCATTCTTCTGTATGTGGCTGGCCAGCTATCTCATCTCTGTTTGTTGAATAGGAAGTCCTCCCATTGCTGATTTGTGTCAACTTTGTCAAAGATCAGATGGCTGTAGGTGTGAAGCTTTATTTCTGGGTTCTGTATTCTGCTCCATTGGTCTATGAGTCTGTTTTTGTACCAATCACATGCTGTTTTCATTACTGTAGACATATAGTATAGTTCAAATTTGGGTAATGTGATGCTTCCAGCTTTGTTCTTTTTGCCTAAAATTGCATTGATTATATGGGACCCTTTTTGGTTCCATATGAATTTTAGAATAGTTTTTTCTAGTTCTGTGAAAAATGACACTCATAGCTTGAGAGGAATATTATTGAATCTGCAGATTTCTTTGGGTACTATGGCCATTTTATTGATATTCATTCTTCCAATCCATGAACTTGGAAATTTTTTCCAATTTGTTTTTATCATCTGTGATTTCTTTCTACAATATTTTTAGTTTTCCCTGTAGAACTCTTTCACATCCTTGGTTAGATGTATTCCTAGGTGTGTGTGTGTGTGTGTGTGTGTGTGTGTGTGTGTGTGTGTGTGTGAGAGAGAGAGAGAGAGAGAGAGAGAGAGAGAGAGAGAGAGAGAGAGTTGTAAATGGAGTTGCATTATTGATTTGGCTATCAGCTTGAACACTATGGGTGTATAGAAATGGTACTAATATTTGTACATTAGTTTTGTATCCTGAAATTTTACTGAAGTTCTTTATCAGTTCTAGGAGCCTGGTGGATCTGACTGTTGCATTTTTAGGTATAGAATTTTATTTTCAGTGAAGAAAAATAGTTTGACTTCTTCTTTTTGGATGTCTTTTGTTTCTTTCTCTTGCCTAGATTGCTCTGGATAGGACTTCCAGTACTGTGTTTATTAGGAGTGATTCAAATGCGCATCCTTGTCTTGTGCCAGTTCTTGCCTGTTCAGCATGATGTTGGCTGTGGGTTTGCCATTGATGGATCTTATTATTTTGAGGTATATTCTATTGATGCTCATTTTCTTGAAGATTTTTATCATAAAGCAATGTTGGATTTTATCAAAAGCTTTTTCTGCATCTATTGAGATTATCATATTATTTTTGTTTCTAATTCTTTTTATGTGGTAAATCATATTTATTGATTTGTGTGTTCCCACTTTGCATTCCAGGAATAAAACCTACTTGGTCACAGTGAATTAGCTTTTTGATTTGTTGCTGGATTCAGTTTGCTAGTATTATCTCGAGAATTTTTGTGTTCCTCTTTAGCAAGTTTATTGGCCTGTAGTTTTCTTTTTTCATTGTGCAATTGCCAGGTTTTGGTATCAGGGTGATGCTGATTTCTTAGAATGAGTTACAGGAGTTTCTTCTCTTCAATTGTTTGGAATTGTTTCTACAGAATTGGCACCAACTGTTCTTTGTATGTCTGATAGACTTTGGCTATGAATCCACCTAGTCTGAGCTTTTTTGGTAGGTGTGGTTTTTATTACTGATTCAATGTTGGATATTAATACTTATCTCTTCAGGGTTTCTCTTGGGACATTGTGTATTACCAGGAATCTATGCATTTTCTCTAGAGAGTCTAGTTTTTGTGCATAGAGGTGTTCATAATAGTCTTGGAGAATCTTTTGTATTTCATGAGTTTGGTTATAATGTCACTTTTGTCATTTCTAATTGTGCTTATTTGTATCTTCTTGTTTTTTCTTTGTTAATCTAGCTAGTAATCTATTGATCTTTTCTAAATAAAGAACCAATTTTGGATTTGTTGATTCTTTGTATAAATTTTGGGGGCCTCAATTTCATTCAGTTCTGCTCTGATTTTAGTTATTTCTTTTCTTCTGCTAGCTTTGCAGTTAGTTTTTTCTTGTTTTTCTAGTTCTTATAGTGTGATGTTAAATTGTTAATTTGGGATTTTCTAACTTTTTGAAGTATGCATTTAACATTATGAACTTTCCTCTTAACATCACTTTTGCTGAGTCTCAGAAATTTTCATATGTTGTGTCTCTGTTTTCATTTACTTCAAATAATGTTTTGATTTCTGCCTTAATTTTATTGTTTAGCCAAAGTCATTCAGGAACAAGTTGTTTAATTTCCATGTAATTATGTGGTTTTGAGAGATCTTCTTGACATTGATTTCCATTTTTATTCCACTGTGGTCTGAGAGTATGGTGGTATAATTTTGATTCTTTTGAATTTATTGTTCCTTGCTTTATGTCTGAGCATGTGGTTGGCCTTGGAGTATATTCTGTGTGAAGATGATAATGAATATTCTGTGATTGATAAGTGGAGTATTCTGTAGATGTCTACTAGGTCCAATTAGTCAAGAGTTGAATTTAAGTACAGAATTTCTTTGTTAGTTTTTCTGCCTTAATGATCTGTCTAATGCTGTCAGTGGTGTGTTAAGGCCCCCACTGTTATTGTGTAGCTAAGTCTTTTTGTAGGCCTAGAAGTATTTATTTCATGAATCTGGGAGCTTCAATACTGTGTGCCTATGCACACATTATATATAGGACAGTTAAGTCTTCTTGTTAAATTGAATCCTTTATCATTACATAATGCCCTTTTTTGTTCATTCTTACTGTTACTGGTTTAAAGTCTGTTTTATCTGATACAAGAATAGTGACCCCTGCTCTTTTTTTCCATTTATATGATAGATATTTCTCTAATCCTTTACTTTAAGCCTATGGATGTTGTTATGAGTAAGATAGGTCTCAAGAAAACAGGAGACAGGTGAATTTTATTTTTTTAATCCAAATTGTCTCTCCGCCAATTCAGTGAGGTGTTCAGGCCATTTACATTCAATGTTAATATTGTTATGCAATATTTTGGTCCTATTGTAAATTTGTTAGCTGGTTTCAGTGTAGTTTCTATTGTGGGGTTGCTTTATAGGGTCTATGGGTTATGTTTTTAAGTGTTTTTTTTTGTTTGTTTGTTTGTTTTTTGTGGTAGCAGGTATCATTCTTTTGTTTCCATGTTTTTAACTCCCTTAAGGACCTCTTATAAAACTAAATTACTGGTAACAAATTCTCTTAGGACTTACTTGTCTGGAAAAGATTTTATTTCTCCTTCACTTTTAAAGCTTAGTTTGATGGGATATAAAATTATTGGCTGAAATTTATTTTAAGAATATTGAATATGGCCGGGCGCGGTGGCTCACGCCTGTAATCCCAGCACTTTGGGAGGCCGAGGCGGGCGGATCACGAGGTCAAGAGATCAACATGGTGAAACCCCGTCTCTACTAAAAATACAAAAATTAGCTGGGCATGGTGGCACGTGCCTGTAGTCCCAGCTACTCGGGAGGCTGAGGCAGGAGAATTGCTTGAACCCAGGAGGCGGAGATTGCGGTGAGCCGAGATGGCGCCATTGCACTCCAGCCTGGGTAACAAGAGCGAAACTCCGTCTCAAAAAAAAAAAAAAAAAAAAAAGAAAGTACATATGTGTAAGAAATCAACATGCATAGCACATGTGCAGACACACAAGGGGGAAGTGTGTGAGGATGTATATGTGTGAGGGAGAGAAAAATGTGTGTGTGTGTGTGAGAGAGAGAGAGAGAGAAGGATTCTTTCTTTTTTTTTTTTTGAGACCAAGTTTTGCTCTTGTTACCCAGGCTGGAGTGCAATGGCGCGATCTCGGCTCACCGCAATCTCCGCCTCCTGGGTTCAAGTGATTCTCCTGCCTCAGCCTCCCGAGTAGCTGGGACTACAGGCATGCACCATCATGCCTGGCTAATTTTGTATTTTTAGTAGAGACAGGGTTTTCCATCTTGGTCAGGCTGGTCTCAAACTCCCAACCTCAGGTGATCCACCTGCCTCTGCCTCCAAAAGTGCTGTAATTACAGGGGTGAGTCACTGTGCCCTGCGGAGAGAGATATTCTTTAGGATAATGCTGGCAAAGACACAAAGGCAAGAAGAGAGCCACATCTAACTGCCTTGCTCACACTGCTGTTTCTGGGGAACGCCTCTGCTTACTGAACCAGCTTGGAGAGAGGTGGCTCCTTTGCAAGCCACAGGTTGGCCATCAAAGTGTTTTAGCTTGGCCCCATTCTTGTCAACATTTTAAACCAGGCAAATTTACCTCATTTGAGAAAATGTCTTGAAATTACTTTTTCAAGTTTTGGTTCAAGTTCAGTCAAGACAAAAAATAAGGGTCAGGTTCCACGAAAAACAAATCTAATCATTTGTACTTGTGTGCTGGCATTTAAATCAATGAACTAGAAGCAGAGAGATGATTCATTAAACAAGAAAATAATAAACAACTTTTTCATCGAATTTCATTGCTTTCCTTAGTTGAGAAAAGAACTAACTTAATTAGTTCTACCAACTAATGAATTCTTAGTTGGTAGGACTTTATGCATCTCTAAAATTCATTACAGATCTTCAAAAATAGGATTAAATGGTTTCTGTGAAAGTCATTGTATTAACTAGTTAAGGTATGGGACATCTTCCCAGACATTTTCCCCTCAGAGCAACATCATATTCACTTTGATTCTTCTGTTGAGCCAAATTACATTTTTGTCATGATTGAAAGTGATCGCCTATTTAAAGAAAGGAATTCATTTTTGGAATGAATTCTTCTATAGCAGGAGTGGGAAAACGAACCATAGCCCAGGGGCCAAATCCACCCAGTTGACTATTTTTTGCTTTTTATTTTTGTTTTATAGTCCATGAGCCAATCGGTATACTTTTTACATTCTTAAAAGGTTACCTTCAGGTGGGGAGCAGTGGCTCTTACCTGTAACCCCAGCATTTTGGGAGGCTGAGGCAGGATAATTACTTGAGGCCAGGAGTTCCAGACCAGCCTGGTGACCGAGTGAGACCCTCATCTCTAAAAAAAAAAAAAAAAAAAAGAAAGAAGGAAAACAATGAAGTTACATTTTAAATGGTTATAGATACCTCAATTCTGCCTCCTAGAAGGCATTGACTAAAATATTGACCTCCTGACATTTAAGAAAAATTTGCTGACCTCTGTTCTATGGGATTTTATCTGCTTGGTAAGACATAAGCTGTCAAAACGTAAAGAGAAAAAAATGTAAGGGCATTTTTCACAGTGATTATTGGTTTAGCAGTTACAGTAACTAACCCAAACCATAACGTGGACATTTGGGCTAATGTTAGTTAATTCAACATCTTATTCTGCACATTTTTACTAGAGTGGCTGAAATGAGATGAGCTATATCCTAGAAAGATAAATGCAGTTCCAGAATGTTCACTGCAGTCTGGTTTATAATCTCAACTCAAATGTCTACCAACAGAAGAATGTATGTATGACTTGTGCCCTACTCATACAATGGAATGCTATTTAATAGTTAAAATGAATAAACTAGAGCCATATATATGATCAGATGGATCTTATAATCTTGGCAAAACAAGACAAACTGACCGGGTTTCAGAATGAAATAGGATGGTGACACAGGAAGTTGTAAAGCCGATAAAAATTCTCTACATCATTTATGAACACATGCATATGCAGTAATAGTATAAAAACAGGAATGGGATGCTTTGGAAGAGTGCTAGGGGAGACCTGAGGAGGGCTTCCTCTGTTTGCTATATTCATGTCTTATATAAACAGTTGAAGCAAGTGTGGCACGATGTTAGGATTGGCTGGTTCTTGAGCACATGGGCTCTTTATGTTACTCTCTTATTTTAGCGTGAGTTTGCAGATTTCACAATGAGAAAAGTCAAATGTGGTTGTTTGCGCTACTTCATAATGAGAAAAGGAAAACGATGGTGCTGCCAATCAGAGTATGGCGAGCTGCAAGGATTCACCCAGGCTGCACTTTCACTGAGAACCTGGAGTGTGCTGGCAGGTGCTGGGGCCTAAACCTCACTCCCTGCTTTTATTGTTTAACCACCCAGTCCAGATTTGCAAACTGTGAGTTTTCAGAGCGTTTTCAAAGACTGTAGTTGTTAGGCCCAAGGCCTCACTAGGGGTCCTAGCGGTGAGTGGCAGAGGGCCCAGGGCCGGTTTCCTGAGTCCAGTTCTGCTTCTGTCTGCCTCCAGAAAACACAGGGGCCTGTGTTTCGCACGGAAAAAAAAAAAAAAAAAAAAAAGAGAGGAAAAAAGAAAGAAAGAAAGAAAAAGAAAGAAGGAAGGAAGGAAAGAAAGAAAGATCTCGAGTTTTGTTTGTTTCGCGTCTCAGCTTACTCCAGTTTTACTACTGCCCCTTGCTCTTCCCTGGGGGCCACCTCAGCAGCAGCCGCCAGTGAAGTCTGCAGGGACTCATCTGAGGTTCGTTTATTTCTTCCTTCCTTCACTCATTTTTTTCCGACCTGTCACCAGGAAAAGCTGGCGGGGTTCCGCAGGCGCCCATACTTCCAGAATCTTCCTCTTCCTCTATTGACCTCACGCCGGTCCCCTCGTGGGCCGCTCGCCGACCTCAGCTGTTGGGGACCGGGTCCCCCCATCTCCCGCGGCTTGAGCACTCGGCGACGGCGGGGAGAGGACCGTGGGCGCCGCGGTCACCGCGCTCGGTCGGGCTCAGTCCCGGTGGCCGAGCGTGCGGGTCCGGGGGCCCCTGCGGTGCAGTTTTCGGGAGGCCTGGGCTCCACTCCCGCAGCCTCAGAGCCATGCCGTGTCCCGTCTGGGCGCCTGCGTTCCCAAGCGACAAAATGACCTCGGTCCTCCGAGGGGTCTCCCAACCTCTGTCCAGATCTTTTTCCCCGCTAAGTGCCCTGTCCCCGGAGGGAGCGTCCAGTGTGGCCCCGCGGGAATGGATGCGTGGGCCCGGGGGTGGGACGGGGCCGCTGCAGGGAGGGCGGCCTCGGGAAGGGGAGGGAGGACGCGGCACCGCCGAGCGCAGACGGCGCACTGAGCCCGGGGCTGGCGCTCAGGTGCGAGGTTCCTTCCATCTTTCTGATCCCACGCAGGTGGGCGCGGGATGGGACCCGGCAGCAGCCAGGGCAGGACCAGCGGGCAGGGCGGCCCCGCACGGCGACCTTCCCTGGGGCGCGGGAGCGGGGAGCGCATCTTTGTTAGGAACGAGGGCGGGCGGGTCAGGGAAAAACTGGGGTTCCAGGCCCGGGGCGCGAACCCGGGTGGGAGGGCGCGGGGGCTCCCCTCTGTCCCTGTCACCTCCGCCCCCCGCCGGGCGCCGCTGGGGGTGCTGGGCCCGCGCCCTCCCCCGACCCTTCCCGGCGGAGGTCCAGGGGCGGCCGCGGAGGAGGGCCGGGCGGTGGGCTCGGCCGCCCCGAAGACCCGGAGAAGTGGACCTTCGGGGGCGGCCGGTGTCAGGGGTCGAGTCCTCTGCACCGGCCGTGGCTCCGGAGATCCGGGCTTTGCCGAGCGCCTCGTGCCTCGTCCGGGGCCAGGGCCGGGTGCGGGGCCGGGCTCTGCGGCCGCCAGCGCAGCCTGGAGGCTGGGGTGGCCTCCGTCGGCGGCGGGCGGTCGGGAGCTGGGCCGCCGCGGCCGGAGGACAAAGGGCTCGAGGTAGGAGCGGTCCCGCCGGGCGGCCGCGGGCGCAGGGCTGTGGGGGCCGCTGCTCGGGGGGCGGGGGTGCTTGGCGCCCGGCAGGGAAGGGGCGCCCCGGCAGACGCGGGCACTTCTGGCCCTGGTCCCGGGAAGGAGGTGGGAGGTGTCCGGAGTCGGCCCTGGGAGCCTGTGGGGACCTGGGTAGTGCGGCTGCCGTGCGCGAGTGCGTGCGTGTGTGCGCTTGCGTGTGCATGTGTATGCGTGCATGTGTGCGCGTGTGTGGGTGTGCGTGTGTGCACGTGAGTGTGCGTGCATGTGTGCGCATGTGTGCACGTGAGTGCGCGTGTATGGGTGCGTGTGCGCGCGCGGGCGTGTGTGTATGGGTGTGCGTGTGTGTGTGAGAGAGCACGCGAGGCGCCTGGCGTTTGGCACGTTTGGCACATGGTGAGCGCTCGGTAGGCGGGAGCTGTGAACAGCGACGGTGATAATCGTATTGCAAGGGTGTGTGTTTATCTGCCTCTGTCTGTGTGTTTACGGAGACTGTCTGGAGCCTAGAGTGGCAGACACATGTCCCCAGCACTTGGGACCCGGGAGAAAATTTTGGAACATCTTTCCTGAGTGGCCCTGGGACTTTGGTTTAGGGGCTCCTGCACTTGAAGATGAAGGTTCAGGGGAGGTGGGGGCTTCCTAACTGGATCCCAGTTTAGGTCCTGGGAACAAAGGCTGCTTCCCAGAAGTACAAGAAGGGGTGTGTGTGTGTGTGTGTGTGTGTGTGTGTGTGGCCCGGCCACTGGGGCGCCGGCGGCTGGAGACCGGGAGAGCCACCATTCGTGCAGAGGGACGCCTGGCCATTATGCTGTCAACTCTCTTTTGATCCCTGGTCTTGAGGACCTGCAAAAAAGAACTACTACTTACTTTGTATACTGAAGCTTTTCTTTAATAAACTTTTATTAGAGAGTTAAGTGTTACTTCAGGACTTGAAAGCCTTTTTATTATCCCTTTAAAACAATAAATGTGTACATTTAGGTTGAGTAAACACTCCTTTATTCCCAGTGAGAGCACTTTAATTTCTGCATTTAACCTGGGAGTTAGACAAGGGGATTCTGAGCTTTGTCGTCTATAAATACTGTGGTCATGCTGCCTGGTTTGTAGCACTTTGTAGGAAAATGTTACTGGGAGTTTTAAAGGCCAATTAGAATTGCATGTCTCTATCCTTTTAGGATTTCTTAAATCTCTGGGCAGCTTTGTAGAATTGTTCATAAGCAATCCATTGTTTCCAGACTACTGTTTCTGAGTGCTTTCTCAGAAAAGTTTGTTTCTAGGAAACAAAAACCAAATTTAAATGTGAAACACTTAAACGGAACAACACAGGTGAGAAGATTTTTCTACACGTCTTTTTTCATGCCAAAATCTGGTTCATTTAAAGTTTGCAGTGTGATCTGTGGCATTTCAGTTCCCAACTGCAGTGCACGAGGTGTTCTACTGTTCTTTCAGGGACAAGCATTTTTTTTGAATAAGAAGTAAACTCAGGAGCCAGGCACAGCTCACACCTGGAATCCCAGCTACTCGGGAGGCTGAGGCCAGAAGACTGCTTGAGGCCAAAAGCTCAAGACCAGCCTGGGCAACATAGTGAGACTCCCATCTCTTAAAAAAAAAAAAGAAATAAAAAAATTAGCAGAGCACGATGGCCCATGCCTGTAGTCCTAGCTACCTGGAACCTAAGCCAGAGGGTCACTTGAGCCCGGGGGTTTGAGACTGCAGTGAGTTACAATTGTGCCGCTACACTCCACTGCACAGAGCAGTGGGTAAAAAAAGCTCAGGCTGAAACTGAATTCCATCTTGGCCTTTCTTGTTATTGCAGATGGTTTAAATGGTTTATTGGTGGTTTAAAGTGATTCTGATTCATGAAGATAGCCAATTGGATCAATACCTGAAATCTTTTGCTGGGTAGGTAATTAGAAGCAACATTTATTTTATTTATATTATTTTTATTTATATATAGTTTTTGAGACAGAGTCTTGCTCTTTTACCCAGGTTGGAGTTACAGTGGCACAATCTCAGCTCACTGCCAACCTCCACCTCCTGGGTTCAAGTGATTCTTGTGCCTCAGCCTCCGGAGTAGCTGGGGTCCCAGGTATGTACCACCATGCCCAGCTAATTTTTGTATTTTTAGTAGAGACAAGGTTTCACCATGTTGGCCAGGCTGGTCTCATTATCCACCTGCCTCAGCCTCCCAAAGTGCTGGGATTACAGGTGTGAGCCAACACACCCGGCCAGAAGCTACATTTGAATCATCTGTATTTTTCCCTTGTCACTTTCAATAGGAGAGGTTTTGATCTCAAACAGCCTGTCTAAAAGGATTCTATGCTTGGTATGAAGTTGATCACTGTTTCTTTCATTTAGTAAGCAATTTATTGAATGCCTATGGCATTATAGATGTTCATTCTATACCATACCATTTTACTTGACATTAGAAACCCTCTTTTAAAGAAAACTGTGTCCACTTTGGGGATTCAAAATTTGAATTATTTAGAGATTCCGGAGTGTTCTGAGGCAATTTCAAAGTAGAGCTAATGAATGGTTAGAAAATCAGGATGGGAAAAAGATAAGTGTAACATGGAGAGAGAGGACAAGCCCCCAGAGTACTGTCCATGCCCAGGCACCATAATCAGGAGTGAGAATGACTGGGACATTTAAAGGAACTGCTGCGGGATGGGCTTGTCTTACAGTAACTGGTGAAGGGAACTTGCTTTCAGTAATCTCACCTTTCCCCTTCTAGCATTCTCTGTTCTAGACTTGGAAAGGAAGCAGCTAGGGTGTTAGGGCTGACTTTGGGCAGTTCATAGAACTCTGGGCTAGCTATTCCAGAGCTTCCAGGGGGACCTCTAATTCCTTCATAATGACTCCAGGCAGTTAACCCTCTCAGCTCTTACACTGCTTAATGGGGAGTCTTAGCTATTGGTTTAGTTTCTGGACATACACATAAATTGTAGTGCTTTTTAAAAAATTTAGTTTTAATTTTTATTTTTGTAGAGGATGAGATGTCACTATGTTTCCCAGGCTGGTCTTCAACTCCTGGCCTCAAGTAACCCTCCTGTCTCTGTCTCCCAGAGTGCTGGATTATAGGCCACCTAATTGTAGTACTTTAAAGCTAATTGCACTAAAAAGGCAGGCTCTAAAAAGGGAGGCTCTCACAGAAGTAATATATATTTGTGAAATAAAATTTAAGAAAATACAGAAAAGTTAAAAAAAAAAAAAACAAAAAACCGGCTGGATGCCATGGCTGACGCCTGTAATCTCAGCACTTTGGGAGGCTGAGGCGGGTGTATCATCTGAGGTCAGGAGTTCGAGACCAGCCTGGCCAATGTGGTGAAACCTTGTCTCTACTAAAAACACAAAAATAAGCCAGGCGTGGTGGCGTATTCCTGTAATCCCAGCTACTTGGGAGGCTGAGGTAGGAGAATCGCTTGAGCCCGGAGGTGGAGGTTGCAGCGAGCTGAGATGGCGCCATTGCACTGTATCCTGGGCGACAAGAGCAAAACTCCATCTCAAAAACAAAACAAAACAAAACAAAAAAACCCCAAAGAAATCTGTGATTTAGATATAATTACTCGAACACTGTCGTGTGTTTTTTCCTGCTATAAAAATGAAATTCTATATGCTTCTAGAAGTTAGTTAAAATTATATTATATAATTTTATATCTCGTTTTAATGTAATTTATTGTGGACATTGCCTGTTTCGATGTCAGTATTTCTTGACATTGTCATTTTAAATAACAATTTTATAGTCTATTGTGTTGATAAATTGTAATTCAACTATTTCTCTAATGGATGCTTGAGCTTTGCCTATCATTTGTGCTTTTAATGTTCTTTCTATTTTGATAAAACGTCATTGATTGATGGTAGTACACATTTCTCAAACTTGACTACTCTTAGGAAGTGACAAAAATGCTGAACTTCAGGGACATGAGATAAAAAGAGATGAAGCCTTGCCTCAGTCCTCTTGATCTCAGTGGGAATAAGCTAGTTGGCTCTTAACTGCCTCTTACACCATTCCACCTGTAGCAAAATGGTTGTATTTTATTCATGCCATCAAATTATGGGTTTCTTGGGAAGAGACATTTATGTCTTAGTTTTGCCTGTATCACTCGAGTGCCCAGCCAAGGCTTGGCAAGCCACAGATGTTCAAAACATACTGTTTTTCTGAGGGAGAGGGTACATTTTAGGGATAGTGTGAGAGACCAAGCCCTTCAGAAATGTGCAATGACAAATCTTGATCTAACTGATTCCTATGACTTTTTTTGATTATGGAAAATTTCAAACGTGTCCAAAAGTAGAAAGATGAGTATCTTGAACCTCTGTGTTCATCATTCAGCTTCAGCAATTGTCAACATTTTGTCAATTTTGTTTCTTGCCTTTCCTCTCTCCACACCACAACCCTTTTGGATCACTTTAAAGTAAATCCAAGACATGATATAATTTTCTGCCCCGGCGTTCTTGACCACAAATTTACATCAGAATCCAATGGGAAGGGATGTCTTCCAGGGCTCAACAAAAGGAGGTGCGTTGGCTGGGAGGTTGTGTACCGGAAAACTGGTGACCTGGGAGTTAGGGACCTGACATCCTTGTTCAGTTTTGACCTTGACAGAGAGGGTCCTTTTGGGGCTCATCTGCCACTTGAGGAGGTTGGCCTAGGTAACTTAAAAGCTTCCTTCTGACATTGACTTTACTGAAGCATATGCTCTGCCTGTCTACTGTGATGGTTCTCAAATTCTACAGCTACCTGAACCAGCATCAGCGTCATCAGGGAACTAGTACAAAATGCAGATTCTCTGGCCTCTCCCTAGACCAACTTGGAAACTCTGGGGGTGGTGACCCGCAGTCTGTGGTTTAATGAGTCCCACCGGTGGTCTCTCATGGGCACTCAACCTTGAGAACCACAAATCCGTGACGGTGTCCAAGGAGTCTGTAAACTCTTAAAATAAAAACAACAGAAATGAAAGCTCCTGGAAAGTGCATTTACCTGCTTGCAGCTCTGTACGTCAACTGAATGTCAGGCTTCTTCCTTCTGTGCAGAATGATATTGGCTGTGGAATGACGGTGAGGTCTTTTGTTGATCAGGAACTCTGATTGGTAGTTATGTGTTCTTGATTAATAAAGATATGGGAAAGAGGCTGAGGCCAGGACTAGACCAGCCTGGCCGACATGGTAAAACCCCATCTCTACTGAAAATACAATATTAGCCAGGCATGGTGGCGGGCGCATGTAATCCCAGTTTCTTGGGAAGCTAAGGCAGGAGAATCGCTTGAATAGAGGAGGCAGAGATTGCAGTGAGCCAAGCCCTTACCATTGCACTCCAGTCTCGGCAACAAGAGTGAAACTCCGTCTCAAAAACAAACAACAGCAACAACAACAAAACAAGACAAACAAAAACCCCACAAAAATTGGGAAAGAAATTACTGGATAAAATCTATCTGAACTGGGGCATATGTAGGCATTTTTCATTAAAAAAAAAAAATTGAGAAGCACTTCATATGACACACCACATTTGCAGTGACATGTTTATTTGTTTGACATCTGGTCTCCTGCCAGTATACGACATGTGCTGTCAGATCACTGTTGGTCACTCTTGTACCCCAGCACTCGGTACAGTGGCTGGCCCGTAGTAGGCACTCAGTAAATACCTGATGAATAAATGAGCTTTTGTTCTTTGGGGAACTTACGGAACTCTGGATAGAATGCCAAGCTTAATATTGGTAGGAACAATTAGAGAACAATTAGGAATTCTACTCTGGGCCAGGCACAGTGTAATCCCAGCAATTTCGGAGTCTGAGGCGGGCAGATCACAAGGTCAGGGGTTTGCATCAGGAGTTTGCAGACCAGTCTGGCCAACCTGGTAAAACCCCGTCCATACTAAAAATACAAAAATTAGCCTGGTATGGTGGCACACACCTGTAATCCCAGCTATTTGGGAGGCTAAGGCAGGAGAATTGCTTAAACCTGGGGAGCAGAGATTGCAGTGAGCCGAGATCATGCCAGTGTACTCCAGCCTGGGAGAAAGAGCAAGACTCCATCTCAGGGTGGGGGACAAAGGAATTCTACTCTTAAATCTTGCCCCCAAATATAGGAGAACTTGAGACAAAGGATCATTTTATTTCGTATTTTTCAAAGAACAGTATTCTATTATGTGCTTAACAATGTCTTAGACTCTGCAGAGAACTATGGAGGCAATAAAAGAGAATAATAGAATACGGGGCTCATGCATGTAAGATTAGTTCATCAACTTAAATTCCTTTTATTCCTTTGCCTTTCAGACTCAAGAGGTAGTTGAAAAATTATTGCTATTAGAGCCACCACTTCTTGAGAAGCTACCATGTAAAAGTATGTTAGGTGAATTGCCACTCTCTTTACAAGTCAGCAAAGTTGGTATTACTATTTTCATTTTATAGATGAGGAACAGGCTCAGACGTGGCTTGTTAAGGCTGAGTAGTATCTGAATGTCAGAACCACCAAGAGAAAAGAAATACCCACTGCATAAAGACTACCAGGATTAACACCTTCCCAACTGTATATCCTTCTGGTCTCTTTTTACCTGGTACATTAAAATACATGTATTGTATATTATAATATATATGTAGCATATTATATATACTATATATTATAATTGTAGTACCACAACATTATATTATATTACTAGATATATTATAATATATTGTAATTATAATATATAATTATATATTATATAATATAATTGTATATTGTGTACATAATATATGTTATTACACATATGTAATATAATATATATGTAATTATAACACGAATTTACAATTTGCATGCTACAAAATTTGCCTTTTTAGAGTATACAATTCAATGCTTTTAAATATATTCACAGAGTTGTGCAACTATTACCATGATCTAATTCGAGAACATTTTCGTCACCCCAGAAAGAAGCCCCAGACCTATTAGCAGTCATTGCCTGCATCCCCTTCTCCCAGTCCCTGACCACCATGACTTTGCTTTGCCTCTATGGCAGATTTGCCTATTCTAGATATTTCATGTAAATGGAGCCATATAATATGTGGTTTTTTATGTCAGTCTTCTCTCACTCAGCACGTGTTTTCAAGGTTTTACCATGTTGTAGCATGTATCAGAATTTTCCTTTCTTTATATGGCTGAATAATATTCCATTATATGGATAGACCACATTTTATTTATTCATTCGTTAGTCTGATGGATGTTTGGGTTATTTCCAATTTTTGGTTATTATGAATAATGCTTTTAGGAATATTCATATACAAATTTTTGGTATGGACATGTGTTTGTCTTTTTCTTTTTTGAAACAGAGTCTCACTCTGTTGCCCAGGCTGGAGTGCAGTGGCACGATCTTGGCTCACTGCAACCTCTGTCTCCCAGGTTCAAGCGATTCGCCCATCTAAGCCTCTCGAGTAGCTGGGATTACAGACACATGCCACCATGCCCAGCTAATTTTTGTATTTTTAGTAGAGACAGGGTTTTGCCATGTTGGCCAGGCTGGTCTTGAACTCCTGACCTCAGGTGATCTGTCTGCATTGGCCTCCCGAAGTGTTGGGATTACAGGCGTGAGCCATTGCACCCAGCCTTGGAAATGTGTTTTTAATTTTCCTGGGTATTTACTTTAGGAGTAGAATTGCTGGGTCTTAGGGGAACTCTAAGTTAACTTTTGGAGGAATCGCCAAGCTGATTTCCAAATTAGCTGTACCATTTTACATGTCTACCAGCACTGTATGGGGCTTCCAGTTCCTCCATGTCCTTGTGTACAGCAGCTACTGTTGTCTTTTGGCGATAGCCATTCTAGTGGGTGAAGAGGTACCTCACTGTGGCCCTGATTTGCTCTGGTATGTATTTTCTGTGGTTTAGATGTCCAGGTTTGCGTTTTCCCTGCTTACATTATATTCCAAGCATTAAGAAGAAATGGATCAGCATAGCACTGTTTTAATGCTATGACATGATTAATTCCTTGGCATAATATAAATTTCTGTATCTACTTTTTTCATGATTTAGAATCTTAAAATAATGTCTGCATATTAGTGTGCTCAATTTTTGTTTTCTTCCTTTTAATACAGTTCCTTTGGTAAAATGTCCAAATCCTGTCAATGTTATCAGAAGAATGACTTATTAGAAGCCTGAGTAAAAGCTAAAGAAATGGGCTAAATCACTAAAAAGCCTACTAAAGGTTTTTAGAAGTAAGTCTGAGAGTAGGGTCAATGGGCTAATCCTAAACTTTGAGCTCAGAATGGAATATGATTTGACTGAAATCAGAGGATTAGAAGCATGTTTTGTCTCTAGCTGAGACTTGGAAGAGTTATTCCACCTTCTTATACCTCCACTTACTCATCTGATAATGCCAATAATTCCTTCCCAGAATTTTCATAAGATTGAATATTTTGTTCATGGAAGGTGATCTTGGCACATAGCAGGTCTCAAGTAAACATTAGCACCCTCTCCTTCTGGTTCCCAGGAGTGAGGCTGGAGGCCATAAGCAGCTTGACCCTCTAGTTCCAGGCTCAGCAGCCAGTTTTCTTCTGTTTTTCCTCTTCACCAAGAGCTCATTGACATATTTGGATGCCCGGTTTCTGCGTTGTTCCAATGGTCGGCTCTCTGTGCCCAGTTCTGCTAACTACCCTTCTTCCGATGGGTTTAGTGCTCCAATCCACTGTGTACGTGAGGCCTGGGCACCTCTCTTCCAGCCTCTGTCAGTGACTTCCGGTGACTGCGTCCTGACTTGGTGACTGGTTCCCACTTCTTTGGGCAGATCCCTTGGGTGCTGTCGATGTCACGGTCCTCTTCCTTGGGTTCCCTATCACCCTTCCAGCCGGCTGGCTGACTCTGCCTGGCCACCCTGTGTTGTTTCCATGGTCATCAAATGTGGCCCTTTACTCTGGGATTGTTCACTTAACACTGGAGCATCGTCTTGGACGTGCCAGGCCTGAGTGGGCTCCTCCCTCATGCCCACCCCACTTGCTAGAAGCAACTGTGCTACATTTGGCTGAGTCTTAAGTTAGGACGAAAACATCCCTCATCCTTTCTTCTCCAGATACTAAGTGTGCTCTGTCAAGAAATGTTTGTTGGTTGGTTCATTTCTTGGTCAGCCATTGAAAACCCCGTCTGCTGTACTCTTGGCCATTTGTACGCAGCTTCCCCAAAAGGAACGCGATAAATTGGGAGCTCAGCTGTGTTATCACAGTCTGAGATCTGGAGCCGGCTTCACGTGGCAGAGGCTCATTCCCTGCTGTGAGAAGTTTGAGATGAGGGGTGGGTTTCCATGAGACACTGACCTGGGTCCCCCCTGAGCTGAGTTCCCACTCGCTGGGGCCTGTGAGTGCATGAATGGGGATGGGGTCAGTGGGAATCAAGTTTGCCAGAATCAATGTAAGGGAAGAGAAAAGGGTAAAAGTTTGTTTCGAGGAAAACAGTCTTTCATCTGGACTGTGCCCCAGGGCAGCCCCCTTGAGACTCACACTGCAGGCCTCCTGGGGAGGAAACTGCAATGAGAAGGCGACCCCAAGTGCCTGCGGGGCCAGCAAGAGTCTCCAAGGCAGTTGTGCCAGGCAGTGCCCACCTCACCGAGGGTGTGCCCTAGGAAAATGGCTCCTTAACTGCTGGGGGCAAGCCACAGCTGGAGCAGTGAACAGACAAGAGTGACACAAATCAGCAAGACTAGGCTTAAACAGTGGGAGCTGAGGCTCAGCAGCTGGAGATACCCTGTCAGGAAGCAGAGCCCAAATTCCAGGAAGGGCTGATGCCAGCTGCTGGCCTTGAGCAGTTGTCCCAAGATGATTGATTGTACAAACTCATCAATAAAGACACCGTGAGTAGGCACCCCAACTGTCTGCTTTTCAACTTAGTTTTACGGAGTCCCCACTTAATGTTGTCCATAGGCTGTGGAAACAGTGACATGAAGGGGAATGAGGTGGGTACTGGATGCTGTAGGAACTTGTTTCTGTCAATTAGCCCAGGGTCCAGTTTCATGGAAGACAGTATTTCCATGGACAGGGTGTGCGGGAGGATGAAACTGTTCCATAGCAAATCATCAGGCATTAGATTCTCATAAGGAGCACGCAACCTAGATCCCTGATAGGCGCAGTTCGCAGTAGGATTCGAGCTCCTATGAGAATCTCATGCTGCCACTGATGTGCTAGGAGGCGGAGCTCAGGTGGTAATGAGAGTGATGGGGAGCGACTGTAAATACAAACGAAACTTCGCTCACTCACTGCCCACCTCCTGCTGTGTGGCCTGGTTCCTAACAGGCCATGGACGGGGACTGGTTGCATTTTTTTCAAGGTTGCAGTTTTTCCCCAAAATTGTGGAGAGCAGATTTAGTGAGTTCTTTTGACCAGTAAGTCCTTATTGAATGTTTGCTCTGCATCAGGTGTTGCATTGGGCATGGGAGGGGTCACGTGAGGTGTAAGCTGCAGACTCTGACCTCAGGGGACAATTTGTAAACTACAGAGATGGAAGCTATAGCTGTTATTCTTGTGAATGGCTACAGACATGAGACAAGTTTAGAGAGAGCAGAATTTGAGCTGGTGTGTTTGGGGGCTTAGGAGGAATGAACCTGATGGAGAAAAGATGAGAGAAGAAATGAACAGTTACTGTAGCCCAGGCACCCTACACAGGCTCCTTCACTTGCTCCTTATGTGGTAAGCTGGAGGGTGGTACCCGTTGTAAAGGTGGGGAACCTGAGGTGCAGAAAAGCCCACGGACTTGCCCTGAGTGGCACGGCCAGCAGATGGTAGGGAACCCATTTTTGTCTTACTCCAAAGTGGGAGAGAGGCTGGACAGAGCCAGGCTGAGAAGATGGGCTGCAGGGGCACTGTGACCTGGGGATGCCCCCAACACTGAAGCCATCTTCCCAGACTTGTCACCACAGAGACTCATGAAATGTTGGGGTTATCAGATACCTTCTGGATCCTCTGTGTGGTTTGTAGACTGGCTGTGGCAGGATCACCTGGAAAATCAATAGAAATGTACATCCTTGGGCCCCCAGACCTCGGAATGAACGTACTTGATGGTGCAGCCTGGTGCCACCCAGGTGCATCTTACAGATGCCGACAGTTGAGAAGCATTGCTATGGACGCTGCTCTGGAGTTGCTCTGATAAGAGACTCATGGAGGGGAACCTTGGTCTGGAAATCCGGGGTCCCTTCCTGATGCAGCTGCAGACTTCTGGCTTCCTTGTTTGTCCTTGTCTTTCAATGATGATAATCCTACATCTTTTTTAATGGAAGTGATCTGAGTGGTTAAGCTAATAGGTATGTAGTTAACAGCTGGTCACCTGGAGTCCTACAGACTCAGGGTCAAATCCGAACTCAGTGACACTTGGGCAGGCGACTTAATGTTCACCAGATCTGTTTCTTTATCTGTGAAGTAGGGTCAGTAATAATCAGCACCTTATGGGGTGGCTGCCAAAATCCTTTGGGTTACACGTCAGGTGCTTAGACCATTGCCTCATATGTGCAAAGAGCCCCCACCTTGTTATTACTGTTTTTATTAGTGTCATCATCACCCATGACCTGTCTTTGAGGCCTGGCCTTAGAGGTGTTTACTGCTGGTGGTGGTCAGTTTTCATGGCTGTCCACACCTCCTGCTCTGTTCCTATGGCGGTTGCTCTGCGTCATTCTGTGATCTTTGGGAGGTGAGTCTACCCCGCTTGCCCCTTCCCCCCGTGATATTGACTGGTCTTCTGGGGAATCAGGCCTATTACATCATCTGCTTGTCACCATGCCTCTTTCTATAGCCATACTGCTCATAAGCCATGTTGAGCATCTCACTGGGAAGGAGACTGGTGGCTCTACACAACCGGCTGCTGTCATTTACTAGGTCCCTACTTTGTGCCAACATTTTACATTAGCACTAAGCTTCGCCACAGCCTATGAATGTAAGGACTAGGATATACCTTCTACAGCTGAGTAAACGGAGGCTCAGATATTTGCTAACTGGGTGGAACCATACACATCTGCCATTTTTGTAGGTCAAAATTGCAGCACATTGGCAGTTTCATTCAGTTTAACCTCGTACTTTTATCATACAACATAATTGTTTTTCTACAAAATTTAGAAAAGAAATGGTCTCAAGGAAATTTTCTTATTTCTTCTAACCAAACTGTTACCTAAAAGGACGCATTAAATAAGTTAAAGTCATGCACTGTGCCAAGTACTTCGCATGTAACTCACTCAGTCCCATGACAGCCTTAGGAGGCAGATGGTATTTTTATCATCCTCGTTTTGCAGAGTGGGAAACTGAGGCACACAGATGTTAAGTAGCTTGTCTGAGGCCACACACCTGGGAGGGGGCAGAAACAGAGTTTGGACGCACACGGTTCGGGCCCAGGATCTGAGCGCCTCGCCTCTGTGTGTACCAGTCCCTCAAATCTTGGTTAGGATAAGCCGCTTTTCTTTGAGTGAACGGGATTTTCGGTGTTGCCGAACTTGGATGAGTGGGAGAAGGAAGGGCCAAGTGTCCCTGAGCGCCTCCATGAGTCCGTGCATGGTGCTCCTCTTCTGTATCTTTGCAGCAACCCTGGGACGGACATAATGGCAACCCCGTTTTCGGATAAGGATAACCAGACTCAGAGAGGTTCAGACAGTTACAGCTTCAAAAAGTGGCACAGCTGGGGTTCCAGGCGCTGCCTGACTGTGGAACTGCCTCTCCATATCCGTGGTGCTCCCTCCCTCTCCACGTGCGGTGGAGGTGCTGCTGTGACTGTCCTTGAGTCTCGCAGATGCGTCAGCCTGTTACTGTCTCCCAGAAACTCTCGACCTCCTGTGCTCGCTCGGTGGAGATCAGGGACTGGCCACTGTGCGTTGATCCCAGCTCACAGGGATGCAAATGCCTTTCAGATTTGGGCTGGGGTCACCAACAGGGTCTTCGTTCAATGATTCGATCACCATGGACGGGAACAAAAATGCCTTGTTAGGATGTGAACCCTCTCGGTTTAGATTTGTCTCAGGTCATTCACATGAGTGAAAAGGACTGGCTCTGACCTGGCCCTTGGACGCTCCCTTCTAATCCCCATTAATATTGTATAAAGGTTGCAAATACCCAGAGAGATTTCTCACACGGGGACAATGGCAGCAGCAGGGACTTACCTTCCCCACCCCGCCACCCCCTCACATGTCTATGAACAAGGGGGAGGTCTGGATGAAAGGATACTCTGCTGCTCAGGTCACACAGGGTTATGGCAAACTGCTGGCAAGAAGAATATCGTTAAAATGCTGATCTATAGTATTTACTACTTTTTAACTCAAATTCTTCTTATTTACATGCACTTGGAAGAAATAATACAGAGGTCTTGTGCACCCTATACTCATTTGCTCCCAAGTAGAACATCTTGCAAAACCATCATACACTATGGCAACATTGATACAGTCAAGGTACAGAATAGTTCCATCCTGATAAAGACCTCTCCTGTTGCTCTTTTATTTATTTTTATTTTTTTGAGTTGGGGTCTCACTGTGTTGCCCAGGCTGAAATTCAGTGACATGATCATAGTTCGCTGCAGCCTCAAACTCCCATGCCTGGCTAATCAAAAACATTATTTTAGTAGAGATGGGGTCTCACTTCATTGCCCGGGCTCATCTTGAACTCCTGGTCTCAAGTGATCCTCCTGCCTTGGCCTCCCAAAGCACTGGGATTATAGACGCGAGCCCCGTGCCAGGCCTGTGCTGCTCTTTTATCGCTGTGGTTACTTCCCTTTCCCACCCCTGGCAAATGGCGATCTCTTCTCTATCTCTATAATTTTGTCAACTCAAAAATATTATGTAGATGGAATTATATGGTGTGTGACCTTTTGAGGCTGGCTTTTCTTTTTTCCTGCTCAGTATAATTCTCTGGAAATTCATCAAGGTTTTGTAAGTATCAAGAGTTCATTCCTTTTTATTGCTGAATTGTCTTTCAGGATATTGATGCACCACAGTCTATTGAACCAGGAACTTGTTGAAGGATGTCTGAGTTGTTTCCAGTTTTTGGCTATTATGAATAAAGCTAGTATGAACATTTGTGTAACATAGATTTTTGTGTAAATATATGTTGTAATTTCTGTGAGATAAATATCCAAGAGTGCAATTGCTGGTTCTTATGCTATTTGTGTATTTAATTTTGTAAGAAACTATGAGAGTTTTCCAAAGTGACTGTACCATGTCACACGCCTACCAGCAATGTGTGAGGATCCTGCTTCTCTGTGTCCTTGCCATGTTTGATGGTGCTACTGTTTTTTACTTTAGCTGTTATGATAGATGTGTAGTGATGTCATATTGTGGTTTTAATTTGTATTTTGCTATTGGCTAATGACACTGAACATAATTTCGTAACTTAATTGCCATCTGTATATCCTCTTTAGTAAAACATCTCTTCATGTCTTTTGCCCATTTTCTAATTGGCTTCTTTTGCTTTGTTATACTATTGAGTGTTGAAAAATTTAAAAAATACGTATTCTAAGCACTAGTCCTTTGTTGTATATGTGGTTTGCAAACATTTTCTTCCATCCTGTAGTTTGTCTTTTTGTCCTCTTAACAGTCTTTTGCAGAGCAAAGATTTTTTTTTTTTTTTTTTTTTTTTAAAGAAAGGGTCTTACTCTGTCACCCAGGCTAGAATGCAGTGCCATGAATACAGCTCACTGTAGCCTCCACCTCCTGGCAGAGCAAAACATTTTAATTTTTATGAAGTCCAGTGTATCTACTTTTTATTTTATGGATTGTACTTTTGATGTCAAATTTTAAAACTCTTTAACTAGGCCTAGATCATGAAAATTTTGTTTTTTCCAGAAATGTTTTATGTTTTATACGTAAGTCTGTGATCCATTATGAGCTAATTTTTGTAAAAGATTTAGATTTTGTAAAATGTTTAGGTCAAGGTTCGTTTCTTTGCCTGTAGATACGCAATTGTTCCAGCACCATTTATCGAAAAAGCTGTCTGTCCTACGATGGATTGCCTTTGCATGTATTTAAGATTTTAAGAATTCCTGCTTTTCATTATCAAGTTAAATATATTGGGACACAACAGTGCCTAAAGTTTGCATAATAAATTATGATGTTCCCCTTCCTATAGCTAATTCTAGACTTCAAGAGGACCATGAAGACAGCTCAGCTTCAGGACACTGTGAGTCAGAACTGGGGGGCAGTGAGGTGGGGTCATGGGTCAGGGGACAGCAAAGCTGGATGGGTGATGGGAGTCTGAGTTCCTATGCAGTTTTGCTGCTGGGCAGCTTGGCAGCCTGCCTGCCTAGGAAGGGAGTGGTGACACTTGGTGTCCTGAATTGATCTGGGGCACACTGACCCACGGGTGGAACTGACCTTGTGGTAGGCACGGGCATGACTGGGCTGGGTGCCCACTTTGTCTCCTCTGTCAGCTGCAGACCCACTGGAACTGCTGACTAATTTCAGTTGTCAGCTCCTGTGATGTCTTCCCCAGCCCCAAACGTGGCGTGCAGCCCCTGGCTGCTTAAAAATCTGTGTAGAGAACATACGGAACTCAAGTGCAATTTTGGAAGCGTGGATTTTCATTTTAAAAAATGGCTATTATTTTAAAATGCTTCTTTACACAAACATGTTCATGGTAGGGGGAGCATAAAAAGCACAGTTCAGCAAAATGTATCTGCAATCTCCATAAACACAGGATTATTATTAATTGTGGAAGGCAGATTGTTTTTTTTTGTTTGTTTCATTCCAAAACTCCGTTCTCACTCCAGTTGGGTCATGAAGACACAGGGTGGGTTTGGAAAAAAGGAAATGTCCTTTCCATGGCTGAATCTGGAGAGAATGTTTGACATGGCTGACCTTGCTGCAAATGAGGCCTTTGTGTGTGGGTGCAGAGGTCAGCCTGGGAAACAGCGGCAGCAAGGGTGAGTGCACACAGGCCGGCTGCAGCAGCGCTATGAGAATGATCTTTTGTTTCCGCTGGTCAGCCGTCCAGGATGAAGGCTGAGGACATCAAAGACCTGTCTCAACACTGTTATCTGGCCATGTCCTTTGCCCTGTGTAAGGGGTCTCTCCATGGGGAATAGAGTCCTGAGCTTAGCTGCTTCTACTTTGCAGTTAATTTCAGGCAAAAGCAGATCAGTAATATTTGCATTAGCTACTTACATCAGCCTCTTTTTTTCTGAGGAAAATATGTTGATTTACTTATCTGATTAAAATAATTAAAAATTGCTTTTCTCAAATCTCAAAAACTAAATGTGTTAATTGCAGAAAACTTATGAAACATGGAAAAATACAAAACAAAAAACTAATTTCTTTACCTGGACATGACTGTTGTTAGTATTTTGGGAAATTCTTCGTATCCTTTTAATGTACACACAAACATTTTACAAAAAAGGCTATCATGTTGTATATACAACTTTCCTGTGGGTCTGCTAGGAACCTGTATCCATGTCATTACTGTAAGCATTCTACTACTCAAATTTTGATATCTGCAGATATCAGATATCCTCTTAAATAATTTCTTTACATTATAGAATTGTTGCTTTAAAAAAATTGAAGTGATATTGTTGCCTCTTCTGATTAGTATTCTTTTTTTTTTTTTTGAGGTGGAGTCTCACTCTGTCACCCAGGCTGGAGTGCGGTGGTGTGATCTCAGCTCACTGCAACCTCTGCCTCCTGGGTTCAAGCGATTCTCCTGCTTCAGCCCCCTGAGTAGCTGGGATTACAGGCATGCACCATCATGCCCAGCTAATTTTTTGAAATTTTTATTTATTTATTTTTTGAGATGGAGTCTCACTTTGTTGCCCAGGCTGTAGTGCAGTGGCACGATCTTGGCTCACTGCAACTTCTACGTCCCGAGTTCAAGCAATTCTGCCTCATCCTCCTGAATAGCTGGGATTACAGGGATGCACCACCACGTCTCGCTAATTTTTGGATTTTTAGTAGAGGCAGTGTTTCACCATGTTGGCCAGGCTGATCTCGAACACCTGACCTCAGGTGCTTTGCCCGCCTCAGTCTCCTAAAGTGCTGGGATTACAAGCATGAGCCACCAAGCCCAGCCATTTATTTTTTAATTTTAATAGAGACCAGGGTTTCACCATGTTGGCCAGGCTGGTCTCGAACTCCTGACCTCAAGTAAGCTACCTGCCTCGACCTCCCGAGATGGTGGGATTACAGGCATGAGCCACTGTGCTGGCCTGGTTAGTAAAGTATTCTCATTGTAACAACAAAAGTGTTGCAAATAAAATTACCTGCTTGATTTACAGAAAAGACTGAAATGTATCTTTCAAGTAATGGACTGTTACTTATTAGGGAAAATGGTTTCAGCAGTTGGGAAAGTGGAATCACAGAGCTTTACTCAGTTTTCATGAGCAAATAATGGGTACTTTACGTATTGACACCAGGGAATGGTAAGATTCCCAGCCAAATGCTGCTCTTCTGTGGGAGCAAGTCAGTAAGAGGAATAGCAGAAGAAACGAAACAGAAAGAGGAGTGAGTGACTGGGAAACTGCAGTTGGATTGAAATGCTAGCATGAGATTTAAGAAAGGTTAGCAGTTCAGGAGATAGCATTTCACTCCCCAGTTCAAGCTATGATGTGACTTGGATGTGGAACAGAACCAGGGTCCCATCTCAGGATCTTACATGAGGTAGGGGCAAGCTCTGTTTTTCCTCCACTGCCCAGTTTCTTGAGGGTAGGAATCAGGAATCCATCGTCTGGGCACCCATGGGACCTGAACTGAGTACTGCAGTTTTGGCCAATGAACATGTTCAGTTTTTTCCCTGAAGGGACACTATTTAATCGGCCGTGTTCTCTGCTGACTTTGCATTTATCCAGTTATGTCCTAGGGACTTTGAGTAAATTGAAGCAGGGGTGGTGGGGAGCTGAGAGGCAGAAGGATGTGCCTGAGAGGAGGGCGTGGCCCTCTTGATCTTACATTCTTGATCCTGAAATGTTTTAGACATGTTTGCTGTCGATCTCCGAGTTACCATCATCCAGCTCATTACAGACAGAAGGTGCTGCTTTTTATTTTTATTTTTTTGAGACAGAGTCTTGCTCTGTCGCTCAGGCTGGAGTGTAGTGGTATGATCTCGGCTCACTGTAACCTCCACCTCCCAGGTTCAAGCAATTCTCCTGCCTCAGCCTCCCAAGTAGCTGGAACTACAGGTGTGTGCCACCACGCCTGGCTAATTTTTGTATTTTTAGTAGAGACGGGGTTTTACTTTGTTGGATAGGCTTGTCTCGAACTCCTGACCACAGGTGATCCGCCTGCCTTGGCCTCCCAAAGTGCTGGGATTACAGGGGTGAGCCACTGTACCACCCATCCAAGGTTTTGCTTTTATATGCTATTTTGTGTTGTATCTTTTAGGAAGATAATTCAAGATGTGTCCAACCTCAAACACACATGAAATACCTACTTCCTGTGAGGTCCTTGCTATATTTTGTTAATTTTCAACCATCATACTTAGAGTTATCTTTTTATTTATGTTTGTGCGGAACTGATTTTTTACTTAGGAGAGCCGGGATTTCTTCTTCTTCTTTTTTTTTTAAAGATGGAATTTCGCTCTTGTTGCCCAGGCCAGAGTGCAGTGGCTTAATCTTGGCTTACTGCAACCTCTGCCTCCCGGGTTCAAGCAATTCTCCTTCCTCGGCCTCCCAAGTAGCTGGGATTACAGGCATGTGCCACTACGCCTGGCTAATTTTTGTATTATTAGTAGAAACGGGGTTTCACCATGTTGGCCAGGCTGGTCCCACACTGTTGACCTCAGGTGATCTGCCTGCCTTGGCCTCCCAAGGTGCTGGGATTGCAGATATGAGTCACTGTGCTGGCCCCTACCTTTTTTTTTTTTGAGACGGAGTTTCGCTCTTGTTACCCAGGCTGGAGTGCAATGGCGCGATCTTGGCTCACTGCAACCTCCACCTCCTGGGTTCAAGCAATTCTCCTGCCTCAGCCTCCTGCATAGCTGGGACTACAGGCACATGCCACCATGCCCAGCTAATTTTTTTGTATTTTTAGTAGAGACGGGGTTTCACCATGTTGGCCAGGATGGTCTCGATCTCTTGACCTCGTGATCTACCCGCCTCGGCCTCCCAAAGTGCTGGAATTACAGGCGTGAGCCTCTGCGCCCGGCCTACTCTGCCTTTTGTGTGTGTGTGTGGGGAGACAGAGTCTTGCTCTG
>CAUYUD010069867.1:0-17830 GCA_963575295.1 Alouatta caraya | reverse complement strand
TGAAACATCAGGAATTTCCCTTTGAAAATACATGGGAAAGGTATCCAATGGGAGGGAAGGCCTATTGTTTCCCCACTGAATAATTCATTTACAAATAACTGTCCCTATAAATGCTCTTGAGAGAGTTGACATTTTCACCCTCAAATTCAATTAAAATTTCCCTTATGACTAAGAGAGGTCAAGAAGATTCTAGGCCAGGCACGGTGGCTCACGCCTGTAATCCCAGCACTTTGGGAGGTCAAGGTAGGTGGATCACGAGGTCAGGAGATGGAGACCATCCTTACTAACACGGTGAAACCCCATGTCTACTAAAAATACACACACACACAAATTAGCCAGGTGTGGTGGCACGTGCCTGTAGTCCCAGCTACCCAGGAGGCTCAGGCAGGAGATTTGCTTGAACCTGGGAGGCAGAGGTTGCAGTGAGCTGAGATCACACCATTGCACTCCAGGCTTGGGTGACAGAGGGAGACTCCATCTCAAAAATAAAAAAAAAAAAAAGACTCTGGTCTGCAAAACAGTGAATGCAAAAGGTTGTACATGAGTGATTCTGTAGTGATTCTCTAGCATTCTGAAGAGCTAACCACCGTAACTACAGTTGAGCAACATCTGCTATATGTCAATACTGTCTTAAGTCCTTTATAGGAGTTAATCCACAATCTTATAACCGGACAAAGAAATTGTAGCTTTGAGTAACTTGCCCAAGGAAATGTTGTAGCAAAGATTGGAGCCCTCCAGTCTGTCTTAGAGTACACACTTAACTATGCGGCATAAGTTTAAATCAACGATAGTGAAAGTGTTTCATTTAAAGACTCAGCATAAAGGAGGTACAGTAAGTCTTCAGTGTTGTTGACTGGTTCTTGGAAACTGGGACTTTAAGCAAAACATAAGGAAGTCAATTTTACCATAGGCTAATTGATAGAAAAAATTCCTATGACATATTTCCGGTCACAAAAACATCACCAAACTTTTAAAGAAAGACCAAAACACTCCTAATTTTAAATTTTGAAATAAATGTGACTTATACGTACCTATAAGAAAGATGAATACAAGCAAGATATTTACCCAGTTACTTCAGTTTGGGGGTGGCAGGACCCTATCCTGGCAGCTCAGGGTGCAAGGTGGGAACTGATCTGGACAGACCACCACCATCCCATCCCAGGACACACTCACACCCACTGCACAGATGGGGGCAATTTAGACACCAATTAGCCTCATACGCTCAGCTTTAGGATGTAGATAGAAACCAGAGTGCTCAAAGAAAACTCAGCCAGGAGGAGAACATGCAAACTCCACACAGACAGTGGCCCTGGATGGGAATCAATTTTTTCTCAACATTACAAGGAAATGATATTGAACCAAACAATGTTATTGGAGGACCTGCTGCATTTTTAAGCCCAAACACTATGATACAAAAGTTATGTTTTGCTGGGATTTTTTTTAAACAATAAAGCTTGATACTTGTATATACAAGATGTTATCCATATAATGGTCACTTGTTATAATTTTTTTTTAAAAGTAAACACTGTATAGAGTTACAGCAAAAGCTTAAGCAAGGACATACAAATTTTTCCAGCAGTGGTGGCACCAAGAAGCACCTCTCATCTCAAGAGCACCATCTATGATGCTGTCCTGGAGAAAAATGGCTGGGAGTCACCCGGATCTTTGCAATTTCTTTATTAATAGACTGCAGCAGAGAATGCAGAAGCTGAGAAGATAGTTAAGAAAGGATTATAATAATCTAGCAGAGATAATGCTTAGCGTGGATCAAGGTGTCAGAAACAGATAGTGAGAAGTCGTTGGATTTCAGATGTAAAACACATTATAGCCATCAGAATTATTTAGAAGATTGAAGTGGGGTGTAAAACTAAAGAGAAATCTTGGATGACACCCAGGTTTTTGATCTGAGCAATCAAGGTTGAAGTTGCCATGGATTGGGAAGGGGAAAATCATGGAAGAGGTAGGCTTTGGGAGGGACTCTCAGGAGCTCAGGGTTGAGCATATTAACGCTGAGTTGCCATTAGCCAGCTAAGCAGGGAGGTCAGTTAAACTCTGGAGGTCAGAGGACAGGATTTGCCCAGAAATGTAAAACATAGTCTTCAGTATGTACACGTATTTAAAACAGTGAAAGCGCACAGTATCACTGAATTAACGTTAGAAAAGTTAAGGCAGTGCTACTCAAAATACTAACTACGGATCAACATCAGCATCACCTAGGAACTTGTTAGATATGCAATTCTTGGGCCCACCTACACCTACTGAATCAGAAACTCCTGGAGTGAGGCCCCTGCACTTCGTCGTAACAAGCTCTCCAGGTGTTTCTTTTGCTTACTAAATTTTGAGAACCACTGGTGTAGAAATTACGGAGATAGAAGAATCTGATAAGGATCAGCCAGAAAGGAAGAGAAAAACCAGAGGGTGTGGTGTATTGCAAAGCCAGAAGTGTTAGAAGCAGAGGAGAGTTATCTGCTGTCACAGGCTCCTGAAAACCATCCAATAGATTTACACATTGTCTACAGCCTGGAGGTCGTTGGTGCCATCTGTAGGTGAACTCCGGCAGAGTTGTGGACACAAGCCTGATAAGCGGAGTTCGAGAGAGAAGAGGGGAGGGTGGAGGGGAGAAATCAGAGACCACGAAAATAAGTCTTGGAGGGCCGGACGTGGTGGCTTACGCCTGTAATCCCAGCACTTTGGGAGGCCGAGACGGGAGGATTGTCTGAGATCAAGAGTTTGAGACCAGTCTGGCCAACATGGTGAAACCCCATCTCTACTAAAAATATACATACACAAAAATAGCCAGGCCTCGCAGCGCGCGCCTGCAATCCCAGCTACTTGGGAAGCTGAGGCGGGAAAATTGCTTGAACCAGGGAGGTGGAGATTAGTGAGCCGAGATGTTGCCCCTGCACTCCAGCCTGGGAGACACAGCGAGACCCCATCTCAAAAAATAAAAAGTCTTGGAGGAGTTGTACCTCAAAGGTAAGGAAAAAAACAGGATAAAAGCTAGAGAAGGAAGAGGAGTTAAGAAAAAACTTTTTCCCCGTTCTGCTCTTTCCTCCCTCCCTTCCTTTTCCCCACCTTTCTTCTTTCCTTTCTCTATTTCTCCCTCCCTCCTTTTTTTTTTTTTCTTTTAAAGAAGAGAGCTACAAACAGTATATCTTCGTGACGCTGGATCTGATCCACTGCAGAATGCAAAGATGAGAGCTCAAGAGAGGAGAGGAGGCCCACGAGAGCAACGCCGCCAAGCAGCGCGGGTATAAAAGGAGGAGCCTGGGGGCGGGCCGGCTCCACAGAGCATGCGTGGGCTTCTTCCTCTTTAACAAGCCGGAAGGAGGGTTAGGAGCGCCGGAAGTGGTAGGCAGGCTGGTGGCTGTGTTTGACGCTGAGATGAGAGTCGATTGAGGGAGTTCTACTCGGATTTCTTTCCTTTGCTGGGTTGTTTAGGAAGCAAGGTCACCATCTGAGGGTGAGGAGCATGCAAGGACGGACCAAGGGGAACAGGTCGACTGCCAGGCAGCAGAAGGGCCCGCTGCGGACATTCAGGTTCGACAGACTTAGCAAGTATCAATCAAAGTAGTGATTTTTTTTCCCCTCAAAGAAGCCTTTCAGAAAAAAATTGCATCTGGTGCGCTGTATCACACACACACACACACACACACAGTCATATGCAGAAGAGGGAGGAAACATAAAGTCACTGTGAAAAAAACTCCGAAGCAAATGGGCTCTGAATTGCCGTAGCGTAGGAAGAAAGGAAGGCTTTTAGTTGAAAGCATGACCTGAAAGGTGACGTTTGAGCATGTTCCCCAGATGGGCGTGAGACAGAGAGAAAGACAGGATATATATAGTGTTTGTCAGCCACACACTGCACTGTGGATCCACACGATGGACTTGGGCAGGGAGTAGATCTCAGCATGTGTAGCTTGGGCAGCAAGGGTCAGTAAGGAGGAGGTGGAGACAGGCAGAGGTAACCGAGGTAAAGGAGGTGGAGAAACAGAATGGGGCATGACTGGAGAAGATGGAGCAGGGCTGGGCTCTAGACGCAGGTGTTTCCACCTAAGCCCCAGTTCTCCAGTTCCCAGCTGTGTGTTCTTGGTCAGGTCACTCAGTTTCTGAGTCTTATTTCCCTCCTCTAAAATATACAAGTAAAACACACATCAGAGAGCATAGCATATACTAAGTACTCAGAAAAAGCTATTAATACTATTTTGAAGCAATAGAACTAAGGATAAAGAAGGGAAGCAAGAGTTAAAAATGAGAAGCTAAAGGAAAGAGGGATAAAGAAGATAATTATTAAGGTGAGGAGGAAACAAACAGGAGAAGAGAAAATGAAAAAGAAGAAAAAAGTAGATGAGAGAAAAAGAATTATGTGGACAGTGAGAATGAGAAACATACAAACAGGAAAACAGAAAAGAGAAATGGAAAATGAAAAAGCAATACACAACTTCATAATCTCAAAATATGAACCCAAACAAATTTTTGATAAAACATGAAGGTTCTTAGAGCATCGTGTCTAGCCAGAATGTTTCGACAATGTACAGATTTGAATCCCAGACTTAATGTAAATATCATTAGCAAAACATTGAATTTTAGCAGGAAATTCCAGGCTTTGATTGATAAATAGCTTTGGCATCCTAAGATGACCACATCAGGATCCAATAAGTCACTTGATGGCACATTTATAATGTTTTCTATTTTTAAAGGCCTTTTATGCCATTTCTCAGGCAATGATCAAAACACCTTGGGTATAGGATGAAGCCATTCACATTAGCAAGGTTCTGTTAGTCCTTTTCAGATGGGGAGAAGGTTTGGAACATTCACATCACCTGCAGTGCTCCAGCAAATGAGCCATGCTCCTAGATGTCAAATTATGAGGAATCTGAGGGGGCTGTGCCGGCTCTGTCTCTGAACTCCTTTCAGAACCAAATGGGCAGGTTTGGGCTCCTAACTGAGCCCTAAGGGAGCTAGGATGAAGGGTTTTCCAACCTCAGCACTTTGTTTCATATGCTTACTACCATGACCTATGTGCTGTTTAGAAATTTCCTAAAGCTAGTAATAAATATGCCAGAAATGTAGACATGCAGGATAGGTGAATTTCTGCAACCTTTCTGAACCTATCTGAACTTCATTTCCATTTCGAGCCTCTAAAGCTCAGTCAATTGAAGCCCCCATCACCTTTCGCAGGATTGCCACTAAGTCCCAGTTGATTACATAGTTCTAAGGTGTGGGGGAGGGGAGAAATGAGTCTGAGCCCTGCCTGCCTTCCTTGCCGACTGACATTCTGAAATGTATATTGTTCCATCCAAACATCTGACATCCGTGCAAACAACCAAGGGCCAAGGACAGGGGTCCCACCTCCCTGAGATTCTCAGACTCAGCTGGGACCTGCCCAGTAGTGGGGAAGGCCCTGCTGAGTGACCCACTGAACTGGCATCTTCCTTCCCTTCTGACTGTCCTTTCTCTCAGTCTGTATAACTTTCCCTAGTCTGGGGTAAGGGATGGTGTCAGGGGGAATGGAAAATAATTCTAACTAATTACATAGTTATCCAAATATTTTGTTTATGTCTTGGGCCTAGGCTTCTGAATGGGAGATGCTAAGAGTTTGATTCTCTGGTCGTCCATGCTTGGGCAGCAGCATCCCTTCCTGGGGGTGATGGAGACAAAATTTCCAGGTGTTCACACTGTTGCTGAAGTGGGGGTGAGTGAGTGGTAGGAAGCAGGGAGCAACAACCCCAAGGCTGTTACCTCATGGTTACCCCACTACATGGGCTTGGATGCTTCATTGTAAAATTATTTCACCAACACAATGCCCAGCAGGCTGTGACGCTGGCACTAGAATGCCTGCAGGTCGATGGTGAAGGGCCCAGATGCCCTCTATGACAGTAGGATGGTCCTGATGACAGGCGTTTGAGGCAAGAGCCCTAGGCAAAGAGTGGAACATATTCTTGCATGAATTCTGGAATCTGCTCAGAGCACAGTTTCCAGTCTTGGGGAAATTTATTTGTAAGTTTCCATGTGATGGAGTCTACCTGGGAGGCCCCATCTCCCTTGGCACCATCCCACTCCAAAGAGGCCCCACTTGAAAATCTCATTTTTCTTACAACAGATGCTGGGTTTCAGTCCAGATGCCTTAGACATGTTTTTAGTGTATATGCAGTGCTGGGGCTGGGATGGAAATAGAGCCAAAAAATGGTGGGAGAGTGTATGAAAGCCTCCCCCTCCTCCTGCCTGGCTCTTTGAACAAACTTACTTTCTCCAAGAAAATTGGCTGGAGGTAGCAAAGGCTACAAAAGTTGAACCTGTAAGGAGCTAAGGCTAGCAATCTGGATGCATGATAGCTTCCTAGTGGAAAATACTCCTGGGAATCTTAGCAGAACTCTTCCATCTCTGGGACAGTGGACAGCTTTGTTTGGAACAGCAGTTTTCAAACTTTAATTAGCACAGCAATCAGGTAGGGAGTTTATCAATAATGCAGATTTTCAAGCCTCGCCCTCAAGATAATCTGGTTCCTTGTGTCTGGGTTGGGGTCTAAGAATTAGCATTTTCAGTAAGCACTCCATGTGATTCTGATACAAATGTTCTTAGACCACAGGCTAAGAAGCACAGTGGTGGGACCTCTTTGGAGGCTCCTCATGAGGCCAGCTATAAAGACTCCTGGGTTTCTATGAAGCCACCTGGCTATTCCCTTCCTGTAGCTAATCCCTAAGCTCCAGAACTCACCTTATTCTCTACAGCCAGGTGAATCCAGATGCCTCCTCTACCTGCCCACTCATTTCCCATTAACAGTGAACTAGCATTTGGGCAATTGTGAATAACATTGAGTTCACAAGACATCTCAAAACAGGTTTCTAGAAGCCAGTGTAAATAAGCAATGGAAAAGACAACTTTTGGGCTTGCTTTTGCAACTCTGAAGCACTTAATTGTCAGTCCCACACAGTTTAAGACTTGCTGATATAATGCCTGGTCTGTTTGTTCTTGTGCGTCTTCATCTTCCAAATAAAATGTAACTTCTTGGGAATAAGCCTCAGTGTTTTCTCCTATTTCCCCTACAGCATCTACTATACACTTGGTAATCAAGATAGGATGAGAGTTTCTGACTTATAATCGGGTTACTTCCAAAGGTTCATTCTTCAGCCATTCATCTGGATCTCGTTTCTCAGTAGGACAATGTTATAAAGGGTAGTTTTGTTCCCAGACCAGCCCCCAGATGTCTGTTTAATTGGGAATATACCTGAATAGAACTACAAGACCTAAAATCATCTATGATATTGCTTTTATGGGGAAATGCATTCCAGATTCCAACTGAAGATGCCAGGAGCTTATTTTTCTGGCCTTGGTTCCAGGACAGGCCTTGACCCATGTGTAGTTAGAACTTCTCTCCTGCCTCCAGAGATACACATACATTAGACTGGCTATCTTGAGGTGTATGTTCCAAAGTTGGGGAAAGGTGGCACAAGTTCCTGTTGGGAGACCGGCTGGGGATACAGGGCAAGGTGTGCTCTTGCCAGAATCAGGACAAGGGAGATGGAAGAAAGCGCATTCCAGGAATAAAAGTCAGGAAGTGGTACTGGTAGGAGACTGGAGGGGTCCAGAGGGCACCAACTCCCTTGGCTGCAGTTGCAGAGGCCAGCAAGGGCTGTCTTGGCAGTCACAGCAGTGGCAATACAAGCTGTAATGGCCACATTGGTTGGGTCTCATCATAAGTCTGCAGATATGTTTTGGGGTACTGGTGTTTTAATTATTTATTGCTGGGTAACCATTCTAAAATGTGGTGGCTTAAAAGCAACCATTTTATTTGCGAATGACTGTGTAACGTGGGCTTGCCAATGGCCATTGTGTGGCTGCAATTGGCTGGCAGAGAGTTTGGGGGTCTGTACTTCCACTGAATGCCAGGACTACTGGGTTCTCTCTCTCTTCATGTAGTCTTGGGACTTCTCCTTCTCTGTATGGCCTCTCCAGTGGAGTAGCAAGACTTCTTACATGGCAACTCAGGAAAGCCAAGAAGCAAAAATAGAAACTTCAAGGACTCTGTAAAAATAGGCTGACCACTGGCACAGTTTCATTTCTGGTTTAAGTGGTCCCAGGACAGCCCAGATTCACGGGAAGGGGCTCACAAAATCATGAATTCCAGGAGGCATGGACTATTGGGGGCCACCAAGCTAACACATACCATATTTGTGGTCCTGTCCTGTGAGAGGTCCTGAGGCCAAGAGTGTTTCAATAAGAGTATTTTCATTATAACCACCACAACCAGATTGCTAGCATTCCTAGAAAAAGCCTCTAAATATTTTTTTACCTCTCACATCTTTTCATGTCTGAAAGTCATCTTTTTGCAAGATCCATCGTTCACGTTTTCCTTCACATTTTCTCAGTCCATTTTTTTTTTCTTTTTATCAACCCAGCTACCGCTTTACATAGGCAGTGTTCTCAGTGATAATGTCACAATGCCTTGGTAAATTACAGTGGATTTTGAGGTGTGTCAGGATAATAGTACATAAATCCCCAAAGTTTTCAACCAGCTTATTATTCTTAAAAAGCCAACTAATGTAGGTACAATGTTAGCCCTATAATAATATTCCTGTTTGTTTCATGTACTTAACTGAGGAGTAGAGAGAGGGATCGAGTTGGGGATAGTACTTTGGGAATGGATGTGTAATCCTGGCATGGTAGAGGCAGACCTCGCTGCAACCCCAATCTCCTCTTCCCTCTAGCAAAACCTCTGTTTTATTTGCGGTGGCAATGTGCCCAGCCTCCTCTCCATCTAAGTATGGCAATATAACTAAGTTCTGAATAATGAAATTTGAAGGGGAAATAGTGTCTGGGACTTCCAGAAAGCTTGCTTAAAGGAAGCAGACTTAACTGGGAAGGGAGCCTTATGACTTGCTTTGGATTTCTTCCTCCTATTGCCTGTACTATGGATGTAATGATTGGTTCACCAGCAGCCATTTGGGACCACAAAGTAACTTTAGGTTAGAAACCACCCTCCAGGTTGGTAGGTATAGAGGTAGATGAGTTAGTGATGACCATGGAGCTTTGTTCCAACCCTGGACTCTAGAAATACAGAGACAGAGATCAAGATCAAGAGACATAGAGAGGTTCTTTTTGTTTAAGCCATTTGTTATTTTGGATTTCCTGTTGTAATTAACCCTATCTTCTGTACTTGGTCATAGCCATGAGGATATATAGCCTGTTGTGAATTCCTTCACTAAGAATATAACAGCAGAAAAAAATGATTAAGAACCAGTGGTCAAGGCTGTGGAGAATTTTCACCTGGACTATCTCAATCTCTCTTTGTGTTCATCAGCCCTCTCGTCAATCCTTAATGGATTGAGGAAGTATTGTTCTGCTTGTGCTATAATGATGGCATTCTCCATCTCAAGAGCTTCCCATCCTTTTCCTAAAGATCTTTCTCATCTGCACTCCTTGTTTTTTTCTTGTGTATCCACATTGACTAGCATACCACCTGACACGGTGTAAGTTTAATAAATAGTTGAATGAATAAACAAAATTCTGATCTTCCGTGTGTCTATGCACAGAATCTAGAATGCTCTTTCCCTTTCCTGTTCACTATCACATTTCTGTTTTGGCTGTATAGCTTGTGTTCGCCAAGCCCAGGGCTGAGCCAGATAAGCTTGGTAACCAAACTCCCATTAGGACACATGAGCGATACTTGCCAAGTGGATGCTGTGCTTGTTTCATGTTTAAGACATTGCTTTACTTGGGTCCTATGAGGAAGGAACAGAGTCCCACTAGAAGAAGAGGGATGACTGGTTGCAAACCAGTCACTCTCCTAAGAAAAGCCGAGATGAGTAAAATCACAGATTTTAGTCAGGATAGGGATGGGGAAATAAGGAACAGAAGTGACTGAAGAGATGAGTACTCGTGGGAAGAGGCATCTCTCAGCCTTGCCATTGAGGAGACAAGGGGATCTGGGGGACATAGTTCCCATAAAGCAAGAAATCAAATGGCAGCTTCTCTATGGAGGTTTAAGCTGAAAAGCAAGAAAACTAACTTGGGTACCATGCTAGGGCCTACCCAGGTAGGCATCTGTAATGGGGCCAGTCACCTGGTATTTTCCATTCTTCACACATGACTTCATTATAGTAGCCAAGTGGGCTCTCAACTTTGGTATCTCTTTATATTTATCCCTATAGATCTTTCTTTTTTTTCTGGTTTACAATTAAACCATTTTATTTCAATTATTTGAATTATGAAGGTACATGTTTAATATAATCTAGATAATAAAACTTGACAGTCCCTTTCCTCTGCTTTAATTTTTAACTGAAAACTTTATGAAGAAGATAAAAGATCTTGATGGAGTGATTAGGTTCATACTCTGAAGACCCAATGTAATTTTCAAATATTAATTGCATGCAATTAATAAAAAGGTATACCCTAAGCTTTATATCATTCCTGATTCCCTTCTCACAGAGGCCTCCTCTAGAGACAGCCTTTAACCTGTGGGGCTATCGGAGGCATCTCTCTGTTGGTCTAGTCTGGAGCCTCTTGAATGTTCCATGATAATCTTGCCTCAAACAGTGTTATCCATGTTTAGGTGTCTGCTTCTTGCTCCGGTGTCTTCATTATTAAATTTTACATTTTGGCTTATAATTTGTCAAAATGCAGGCTTTGAAGATGATGTCTTTATGAATTGATTTCTATGGAAGATCCTGCTTCCCTCTAATATATTCTGCAAAATATTGCCTGTCACTCTGGGATAAGGTGGCTCTCTGTTTCTCTAACTCAAAAGCTTATGATTATCTTTGCAAAAATCAGCATCCTCTGGCCTGGTACCATTTGCAAGCTCATGGGAGGAGTCCTTTAAATATTCATTGGTTGGAAAGAGGCTCTTTCTGATTGAACTTTAAACTAAAAAGGGAGCAATACATTCCTGAGGTCCAACCTGGTGGGCAAAGGTGTGGAAAACATAGGCAGCCTTTTAATCCACCCATAAGGAAGATCTCTGTGTAGTGCTAATACCAGGAAAGGTGTGTGTGTGTGTGTGTGTGTGTGTGTGTGTTACAGAGGTTGTTCCTTTTAAGCTTGCGGTAGCCACCACTGCTTCTTGTACCACATCATGTATGACCCTTTCCCCTGTTCTTGATATTAATATTTTCTATTGATGTTTGCCTTGTTTATAACTAAACATGGTTTGGCTGGTAGTATATATTTCTCTGATGTCCATCTTTGTGAGTGCTATCTCAAGTCTTAAGTTTTTAGAAATATGGCTCCCTGCTAATTTGACTGTTATATAGCACAGAGCGCCATGTAAACATGATTTAAAAATCAATTTTGATGACGATGATAATTTATTGGAAACATTAGCGAAGGACACTGAGATACCTTGGAACAAGGTCAAGGTTTTGGTATAGCTCCACTGCTGGAGTTTCTTCCTTCAGAAGATGTAGGCATTTTAAAAACAGATGGAAGCACAGTATAAAAAGCATTTGGTCACACTTTCCAAGGGATTAACTGAACTAAAGAAAAGCATAAACATCTCACACAGATTGGAGATGCTGCTGCTGATGACAATGATCTCAATCTTTTACTTTAAGAAATCTAAAACGTTTTTGAAAATAAACACATCTGGGCTAGAAGTCAACTGTGTAAATAAGAACTAGCCTCTATTGCTCCTGTCTGAAAATAAATCTGAAGGGGTTGGATGAGATTTGTTAAGCATGTCTTAAGTAAGTTGAATATCCTCAGCCTTTCCCTTCTTTACCTTTATTGTTTATTTGATTTCTTTTCATAGGAATCTGCATCATTGCTCCAACATGTGCAAAAAAAAAAAATCCTTCAGGTCTAAACATATTTACTTCTCAGAGCTTGTATTGCAGTTAGAGCTGGAAAATGAATGCCAAACATAAATCCCTGCATGAAAAATACTTCCCCATCTACATGAGCTTGACAATGACCAATTTTGGGACTCAGGACGGTGGAGGCTCCTTTAGGCTATGACCTCTGTGAAGCGGCACTGATTATGCTTTGAACTTTAGCTGTAGCCGACAGAGTAATACTTTTCTTTGTGCCTTGTTGAGTTTTGGAAATCTTTCAAAGTTACCATAAAATATTTAAGACACAAATAGAAAACTCTCAACTATTGCTGCATATCATTAGCATGAGAGTGTGGAATCGTTTTCACAGTGTTGACACTGTCCATTTTCTCATGTACTTAAACATGTTTATTTTTAGTTTCTTTTCAGTCTGCTTTCCAAAGATTACCTGGCCTTCAAATATCATTTTCTCCGGGGAGGCTTTAATTTTGCAAACACTGTGAATAAACATTCCACGGTAATTAAGGCTGTGAGAGGAAAAAGACAACACTTGAAGTGTCTCATCATCTTCACCAAGTTGTCACCTTCTTAAGTAAGGGAACCAGTCTCAAAGTGACCCACTACATATTTTAGTATGTTGACTTGTTGAAGGAACTAAGATATTCATCATTTAATTATTTCTCCAGGGACCACTGTTTGACAAAACATTTTTAAAAGGAAAATCGGTGTTTTCAGGGTCAATTCTGCAACCTTAAACATCATTATTTAGTCAGCATCAAATACCCTTTAGAGATGAAAGGTGACCTCATCAACAGCACAGTGAGATTTAAGCTCAGCGTATTTTTCCAGAAAATATGGATCTTGCTCTTGGCTTTCTAGCAGTGATCTAATTTTCATGGCTGGGTTAAAAAGAAAACACAATAAAAGGATTTGAAGAGCTCTGCTTGTTTCATGTTGGAAAAGCACTGTAATTTATGGTCATGTACTTAATCAAAATACTTTATCTTAGTGTTAGGAACTCTAAGTTTTATTTCAAAGGGATAATATCTGAAGACTGTCACCAAATGGAAAAGCCAGGATTATCTGGGTAAATTCCAGACATGTTCTTCTGCTGGAAGAAATTACAGCACAACTGCTTTCTAATGTTTGTCCTGGTGGATAAGGCCAAAGGTCATGCTCCAGAATGTTGAATTCTAGAGCAGTGGTTCTGAAACTTGAGGATGCTTCAAAATCATCTGGGGGTGGAAGAGTGGTTATTAAAACACAGATTGCTGAGCTACCCTTGGAGTTTCTGATGCAGCAGATTTTGAATGAACCCTGAGAATTGAATTTCTGCTAATGCTGTTGGCTCAGGTAGCAATACTTTAAGAACCACTGGCTTAGAGTTTGGGCAGGAGATATTCATCAGTGGTTCAAATAAAACAGACTGGGAGGTGTCAGAACATAGAATTAAATGTACCAAGGGAATGAGGGGACACAAATTGAGGCAGGAGGTCAGGCTTATAGATAATGAGACTGAGCAGAGAACCTGAAAAGAAGCAAACAAGCAGTTGGCTTTGGGATATCACATCTGCCAAAGCATCTCAGTCCAGAATACAGAGGTAAGAAATTCTCCCAGGCCAGGTGGGTATTTAGCACTAAGACAGTAGCTGTCCAAGGTTCAGGTCAGTCAGCTGGAAGTCAGGGTTGGCTCCAAACCTGTGGGGACAACTGATAAGAGTATTTCAGGGCCCTAATCCTCAAAAGGACTTGGAAAAACCAAGAAGATTACAACAGGTATTCAATGTATTGGTTAAGGTAAGTCTTATTGCTGTAACAGATGCAAGAGAACCCCCAAGTCACAGTGACTCAACTTAGCAAAAGTTTATCTCTTGCTCACATACATTTCAAACCAAGTATTCTTGATTAATAAGCACCTGTTTTTAAGAGGTGACTTAGTTACCAGTGATACAGGCTCCTTTCATCTTGTGGCTCTCCCATCATCAAATGTAACTTACAAGGGGGAAAGCATGGAGGATCACATGTAGGAGGTTTTTGATGGACTAGGGCTGGAAGGGGCCCTTATCACTTCTGCCTAAAATCTGCTGGTCAGGAATTGACCACATGGCCATATTACTCAGCAAATATGTGTCCACCAGCTAAGTGTGCAGGAAGAAGAAACAGGTTTGGTGGCCAGCTAGCTCATCTCTGCCACATTCAGATAAGAGGAGCAAGGCAGAATTATAGTTATTAAAACTGCATTACTAGAGAAAGTTTTGCCCACCAACCAGTGATGTACTGTATGCTCTAGCTGGGGATGTCAGCTCATCACTGTGTGGATCCCATAGGTAGGGAGCAAAGGGGGTTGCAGGGCTGCAAGACAAGGACCAGACATGGATTAACAGCTTTTCCTGAATATGCTTGAGGAAGGTTGCATTGTTTCTCTGAACTAAAACCTCTGATCTAAAAATATCACATCGAAGAACTCAATAATGTCCTACAGCTATAAATGAAGATGGTTGTTTTTTCCATCTTACAGCTTTTCACTGAATCCATCCAAAATATCCTGGATTGAGTTTATGTTACTAGTGCAGGTACACATTTCCTGCTTTGAATGTATTTATAAAATTTGGTTGTATTGTTTGGAAATGTTAATTGAGAAACATTATTGCCAATTTTCCTTTTTTTTTTTTTTTTTAGACAGAGTTTCGCTCTTGTTACCCAGGCTGGAGTGCAATGGTGCAATCTTGGCTCACCGCAACCTCTGCCTCCTGGGTTCAAGCAATTCTCCTGCCTCAGCCTCCTGAGTAGCTGGGATTACAGGCACGCACCACCATGCCTAGCTAATTTTTTGTATTTTTAGTAGAGACAGGGTTTCACCATGTTGACCAGGATGGTCTAGATCTCTTGACCTCGTGATCCACCCACCTCGGCCTCCCAAAGTGCTGGGATTACAGGCTTAAGCCACCACGCCCGGCCCAATTTTCCTGTCTTTAACACATTTAGAGAAGATCTTCAATGATAGCACAAATGCACATGAAAGGTTTTCAACAAATGAAAAGACTGAAGACTATTCACTTTGGGGAAAATGAAGACAGAGTGGGAATATAAGATTGCACACGAAAAATTGGGAAGTGTATTAATTAGTGTCCCATTTCCCTTTTCACCACTGCTCAGGAGAAATAGCCCACTCCCTACTTCCATTTGCCTTGAAAAACAATATAAAATCTGGGAGTCTGATCTCACAAAGTACGCAAATCACAGAATGGTTCTAAAAAGATTTTTTTAAAGGCTCAATCCTTTTAAAAGATAATATTGCCATTTTGAAACAATTGAGGGATGATTTCATGCCGTGCCTGCTATGGGGTGATAGTGTGATCCACAGGACAGGTCAGCGGGGTTAGCAGGGTCATTGCTGAATCCATGGTGATGTCACAGCAATCTTACTGATTGCTCATGAACTTTTGTTGTTTTTCTTTTTAATTTTTAGTCATTGGTTACTTATTTGCAGCTGTTTTTGCTTGGGGATGGAGTAATAATTAAAGCACTAATTTATATCATTGTGGAAAAATCTTACATAAAAACATCTTTATAAAATCATAGTATATTTTTGATCTTATGCTCCCTAAACACAAGGAATATCCTTAATAGCAATTAATTCAGACCTCATTTTGGATAAGCAGTCTTCTGCAACACAGTCTGCTCTTCATAACCATAGGTTCTGCATCCACAGATTGAACCACAGATGAAAAATATTTTTAAAAATAGGCCAAGTGCAATGGCTCATGCCTGTAATCCCAGAACTTGGGGAGGCCAAGGCGGGTGGATCACCTTAGGTCAGGAGTTCAAGACCAGCCTGAACAACATGGTGAAACCTGTCTCTACTAATACAAAAATTAGCTGGGCATGGTGGCACATACCTGTAAGCTACTTGGGAGGCTGAGGCAGGAGAATCGCTTGCACCCAGGAGGTGGAGGTTGCAGTGAGCTGAGATCACACCACTGCACTCCAGGCTGGGAGTATATTATAAAATAAAATAATAAATTTTTATTTATAAAAATAAATAAAAAATGCAAATAAAGGCAATCATTTGTGTAGCCTTTACATTGTATTAGATATTGTCTTCACATAGCATAAGATGCAAGGGCAAGAGGAAGTGAACACCCTTCTTCAAGTACCTTTATAGGGGCACCTAATCCCACTCACTAGGAAGGGGCCCTCATGACCTCATCACCTCTTAATATTGGCAATATCTGAATTTTGGGGGTTATGCATTCAAACCATATCATCTCATAATAAAATTTCAGTGTTGATACCTGCCATCAGAGCATATGGCTCACTTTGCTTTCAAACACACAGACTGGGTTCCAGCTTCTGCCTAGCAATCAACACAAACAACCAAGTCTCAAGAGTGAGCATCTCTGAGTCATGCTAACTACCATTTCTCTAGGCTCTTTGAGGTCTCTCTGTATGTCATGATAAATCACCAGGAAGTTATGGGTCTAAACTCCTAAACAAATATCTTCAGAGTTATGATTTAATAAACAGCTTGCCCTCAGTATTGACTGCAGGTCAATGTAAGAAATGAGTGTATGAAAATCATTTCTACATCTTCTGTAAGCCTATATTGTCATTTTTATAAAAATCAACCCAGTGAAAACCTCCCTCAGAGAATTTATTGTCAGGAAAAAGCAAGTCCCTACCAAAGAACTTACAAGCTTCTCTTATTAGATACTGAAAACCATAAAGCTAAACATATTTCCCCTTTTCCTTCGATTGCTATGAGGCTTAGAGTTTAATTTCATGCTCAGTCATAGCAATTCTATTTAACCTACGTCTCTGATGTATTTATCATCTCTGTCTTCTCAAGTCTAGTTCTTGGTCCATTTTGAGCCTTATTTTATGGTTCTAATGCACCTGTCTTCTTTCAGAATGTGTTACTTTTGGAAGTATGCTGAGGCATCCAAGCCTCACTACTTCATACTCTGACTCTTACTCTCAGGTAGCTCTCAAAGGAAGCCCCCAAAGGAGCAAGATGCAAATTGTGTTTATTTTGACACGGTTTGGCATCTCCCACGTGGGACTGGGCCCAAGAAGCAGGCTGAGGTGAGGAGTGCCAAGCATCTTGGGAAAATCTTTGTCTGAATAAGGAGGCTAGGAAACTGAATGGACCAAGGTGGTAAAAGATGGGAATCTTGAAGACAAATGTGTAGTCAGGTGTCTGTTAAAACCATCATCTCTGACTTGGAATATATAGACTGCACATAATTATATCTTATAAAAATGACATTTGCTGGAATGTTCATTTAGTGCAGTCGTTAAAGCCTTACTTATTATTGGCACATTGTTTTTTATTTCCTGCTCATTAACAAATCAAAAGTAAGAGGCAGAGCTGTGGATAGTTCTACCAGAATGTGCTGCCAGGTCCATTGGTTTTGAATAGTCCTAAATAATCTTCTGAATTGGGGCCAAGTGGATAAGTGTCCTAGCCCATCTCTGTTTTAATAACATGAAACCCTTTCTACAGGGGTGTTGATGGCTACAGGTGTGTGATATTACTGATAGGAAAGATGACGCCTCTGTAGATTTTCCCTACCTGAACTACTCACAGATAGAATGGAGGGGAAAGAAGGAAGAACAATCTGAAAGGCACTTGCAAAACCTTGGGAATCAAAGCAAGGCAGTAGGAAAGCCTTTACCCTGGACTAAAGAAAAACATTTACAAGTTGAGGGTTTAACTTGAAAGGAAAACTGAACTTGATGAGAGATGGATAATGCATGGGAGCAGAGAATGGCAAGATCTTTGGAAACCCAAAGCAGAGGTTGGGGGTTGGGGGCCTGCCAACAAAAGGTTGAAACAGAAAAGAGACAGATAATTGCCAAAGGAAAGGAGATGCTGAATACAGATATTTCTTTAAAAACAATCAACAAAGATTAATACACGTGACCCAGGCAGTGAAAGCAAAAAAAAAAAAAAAAAAAAAAAAAAAAAAAAAGGATTACCAAAATAATTTGCAGGTGGTTTTTCATTGGAGGGGCGGGGTTGAAAGGGGATAAGTTAATTTTTTATTGGCAAGGTGGAA